>CAUYLG010059825.1:0-68458 GCA_963573385.1 Cacajao melanocephalus
GCAAAGGTGGCCTTGTTCTATAGATGAAACCTCACAGGTAGCAGCCCTCAGAGAGAATCGATGGTGAATGTTCACTTCAGACCTTTAAAGGTGTCAGACTCTGTTACTCTTCTACATCAGGCAAGGGAAGGCCTCAGAGAAAGCCTGGCCACATCAATATAGGTTCTCTCCACAGATGCAAATCTCCCCCACAAAAGACAGCTTTTTAGCTATTCTATTTCCAGTCCTTCTGAGTAACTGTCTTCAGCCATGTCAAGGAGATCTATTTTAAGGTGACATATTTTGGTTTCCTTCAAGATCAAAAAGATTAAGTCCAAAGCTGTCCAACGAGGGAGCTAGGGCCCAATCATGTTGCCTTCAGATGAGATTTTCCCCAGTAGCATAACCCTGAGACAGGCCAGACTAGACCCCAGACACACATTCTACACCACAGCATGCCTCAACCACCACAAACACACACCACGCACACACATACACACACCACAGACACACCCTACCTTAAACACCAGACACACACACAACCGCTGCAAACACACGCACGCCACACCTCTAACACTACACACACACCCCCCTCAAATACCAACCAAACATACCTCTCAAACACCACATACATCCCACGCACCCCTCAAATACCACACACACCTCTCAATCACTACACAAACACCCCTCAAACACCACACACACCACCTCAAACACCACACCCCACATACACCTCAAACACCACACACACCCCACAAACACCACACAACCCCTCAAACACCACACATCCCTCAAACACCACACCCCTCAAACACCAAACACACCCCACAAACACCACACACCCCCCTCAAACACCACACACCCCCCTCAAACACCACACACCCCCCTCAAACACCACACACCCCCCTCAAACACCACATACTCCCCTCAAACACCACACACCCCCCTCAAACGCCACACCCACACCTCCAACGCCACCCACCCCTCAAACGCCACACACATGCACACAAGCCCCCGCACCCACACCACAGCGCACACGCACACAGACACACCCACGCAGGAGAAAGGGTGTCAAAGCTTTTGCCAGTCCTGAAGGGAGAGCCCGCAGTCCGTGGGCCTGCACGCTTTTCCTTGCGCTTTGCTCATTCACCGGGTGGCCATTTCTGTCCGCGCTCACGTCTCTCAAAGGGGCGCCCCGAATCTCCCAGGACCCGAGGTCTGGGGCGCGCGGCGCTCCTCCTCCGGAGAAGATCCGGACCGAGAGGCCGCCGCACAAGGCGCCAAGCCGAGCCCCACGCGCAGCCCGGGACGCCTCGGCCGGAGCCGACCGCGCAGCAGCGTCTGGATCCCTGTTCCCGCCCGCGGCAAAACCGCCTCAGGACGCCAACGGCGGATGCGGAGCGAGCACGCGCGGCAACGCCCCTCGCCCCGGGCCGCGCCTGGCCCCGCCTCGCGAGAACCGCGGGTCACGGGGGCGGGGGGGGGCCGAGGCGGAAGCGCCCGCAATCCCGGCCCCGCCCCTCCTGGGCTCCGGAGCGCGCCGCCCCCGCCCCGACTCAGCCGTTCAGCGTCAGGTGGCCGATGCCCCGACCCTGAGCCTGGACCGCTAGGGGAAGAGGATCGAATCTCCGCTGGAGAATCTGGAGGTGTCCCGGGCCTGGAGGAGGGTCTTGGGGAGTCCCGTCCCAGCCTGCGGGCTGCTGGCACTGTCCGGCGCCGGTCCCCCGGAACTTGAGGAAGCAGCCGTCAGGGTCGGGGAGTACTGGGGTCTGGGGTCCCAGGGCAGGACGGGGCCTGGGTCTGGGGTCTCGGAAAGAGCCTGCTGGAGCCAAGGGGCCCTCCCTCTCTGGGGACAGACCCCCTCGGTCCCGTGTCCATGGGGACACCGCGGACCCTCCTTCTGGCCCTGGTTGCTGGCCTGGCCGCTGCCCGCCCGCCCAACATCGTGCTGATCTTTGCTGACGACCTCGGCTATGGGGACTTGGGCTGCTATGGGCACCCCAGCTCTAACACCCCCAACCTGGACCAGCTGGCAGCAGGGGGGCTGCGGTTCACAGACTTCTATGTGCCTGTGTCTCTGTGCACACCCTCTCGGTAAGGAGGGGGCTGCGTCCCTTCCCGGCCCCTGCCCTCCATCCGGTTCCTCCCAGGTGTGCAATGGATTGCAGGAGGGAGGGAAAAACGTCTGTCTCTCTCTCTTTCTCTCTCTGGGGAAGGCCACATTTCTGTCTGCCTCACGGACTCTGTGACTTGTCCTGCAGGGCCGCCCTCCTGACCGGCCGGCTCCCGGTTCGGATGGGCATGTACCCTGGAGTCCTGGTGCCCAGCTCCCGGGGGGGCCTGCCCCTGGAGGAGGTGACCCTGGCCGAGGTCCTGGCTGTCCAAGGCTACCTCACAGGAATGGCTGGCAAGTGGCACCTTGGGGTGGGGCCTGAGGGGGCTTTCCTGCCCCCCCATCAGGGCTTCCATCGATTTCTGGGCATTCCATACTCCCACGACCAGGTAGGAACCGCCGGGACGCTCTCAGCTACCCACCCACCTCCCAAAGTCCCCAGCCCTTGATGCTCCCTCTACCCCATCTGCCAGCCCAGCCCAGCCCAGCCCTCACTGGAGCTGCCCCCCTCAGGGCCCCTGCCAGAACCTGACCTGCTTCCCCCCGGATACACCCTGTGACGGTGGCTGTGACCAGGGCCTGGTCCCCATCCCACTGTTGGCCAACCTGTCAGTGGAGGCACAGCCCCCCTGGCTACCTGGACTAGAGGCCCGCTACATCGCATTCGCCCGTGACCTCATGGCTGACGCCCAGCTCCAGGATCGCCCCTTCTTCCTGTACTATGCCTCTCACGTAAGTGATCTTGGCCCCACCCCCCGGCTGCCCATGACCCCTACCCAGTGCTAACTCCAGTGTTTGCCCCCAGCATACCCACTACCCTCAGTTCAGTGGGCAGAGCTTTGCAGATCATTCAGGCCGAGGGCCATTTGGGGACTCCCTGATGGAGCTGGATGCAGCTGTGGGGGCCCTGATGACAGCCATAGGGGACCTGGGACTGCTTGAAGAGACGCTGGTCATCTTCACGGCAGACAACGGGTATGCCAGCAGGGCGGCGGGGTGTTCCCACCTATCACAGGCCAGGGCCCTGGGCGCCTTGCAGTTCAAGAACACAGTGGGTAAGGTGGTGTCAGGAGATGCTGGCCACATTGCTGGGACCTGCAGTGCGTCAGGAAGCACAAGTGCACAGAGAGTTGGTCTTGGTAGGCCTGGGAGGCCCCGGGCTCATGCTGGGCACTTCCGGGCAAGTTTTGTGACTTAGAGATGTCAGGCCACTGGTTACCCTCAGTGGCTCAGAGGCTGTGGCTCCATGGTTCATGATCTCCTCCTGTGTCCAGACCTGAGACGATGCGCATGTCCCGAGGCGGCTGCTCTGGCCTCTTGAGGTGTGGAAAGGGGACGACCTACGAGGGAGGTGTCCGAGAGCCTGCCTTGGCCTTCTGGCCAGGTCACATCACTCCTGGTCAGTCCGCAGGCTTTCTCCTTGGGAACTCTTTCCCCACCATCCCAACCTTGACAGTGAACTGAGTGACCGAACAGCCTCTTGCCCCCAGGTGTGACCCACGAGCTATCCAGCTCCCTGGACCTGCTGCCTACCCTGGCAGCCCTGGCTGGGGCCCCACTGCCCAATGTCACCTTGGATGGCTTTGACCTCAGCCCCCTGCTGCTGGGCACAGGCAAGGTAAGACCAGTGACCCCTGATCCCAGCTACTTGGCCCCTGTCCTGGGGTGAGTGTGGGCAGTGCCTGAGAGTCTGTGCCTCAGCGCCTCCTGCAATGAGTGACATCCAAGTGGTGGCACCTTTCAGGTTCTTGGGTGGGCAAGAAGCAGTCCACGTCCAGGGCCTCACACCAGGTCTGGCAGCTCCGGGTATTTGTGATGCTCGGGGCCTGTCCCACCCTGTGACCCCGACTCTGTCCCCAGAGTCCTCGGCATTCTCTCTTCTTCTACCCGTCCTACCCAGACGAGGTCCATGGGGTTTTTGCTGTGCGGAGTGGAAAGTACAAAGCTCACTTCTTCACCCAGGGTAACTCCTTCCCCATGGATTCCTTCCCCTGCCCTGCAGACCCTCTGAGGAGCCCCAGATCCCTGGCCCCTTCTCTCACCCTTGCCTGTGCTCAGAATTGGCCCCCTCCCCAGGCTCTGCCCACAGCGATACCACTCCAGACCCTGCCTGCCATGCCTCCAGCTCTCTGACAGCTCATGAGCCCCCGCTGCTCTACGACCTGTCCGAGGACCCTGGTGAAAACTACAACCTGCTGGCGGGTGTGGCCAAGGCCACCCCAGAGGTGCTGCAGGCTATGAAGCAGCTTCAGCTGCTCAAGGCCCAGTTAGATGCTTCTGTGACCTTCGGCCCCAGCCAGGTGGCCCGGGGTGAGGACCCCAACCTGCAAATCTGCTGCCAGCCCAGCTGTACCCCCCAACCAGCCTGCTGCCACTGCCCAGATCCCCATGCCTGAGGTCCCCTGGGCCTGCCTGGGCTTGTGATGGCTCATGTCTGGAGGCATTTGTACCTGATAATGTAATAACAGCAGTTGAGACTTGCAGGTATGACAATTCATCTAATCCTGTGGTAATGCTGTGATGTCGGTGCTGTTCCCCCGTGGCATGAGGAAACTGAGGTCCAGAGAGGTTCAGGACTTGTCCAAGTCCGGCTAGATCACCCAGCCAGAAAGAAGTTGGGCTGGGATTTGAACCCTGATGTCATGGCTCTAGAAGCTGCCCTGGCACTTTGGCGATCTGCATGGGTCGTTGCACACATGCACACGTCAGCCATGAAAACATGGGCACATCTGTTCATGGGAGCAGCGCCGCATGCCTTTAGGTGCTAGGAACAGGGTGGGAAGGGTGTGAGGGTGCAGTGGCCAGAAGACTCAGAAGATGCAAAGTGCCTGAGAAAGAGACAGGATTTTCCCCCAAGAAGAAGCATTCTTAGAGGCACACACACTGTAGACCTCCTTGTTTCTTATCAGAAACCTGTCTGAAGCCAGGTGATGAGTTGCACACTCCAGGTGGGGATAAGGGGCCCACAGCCCCTGCCGGCTCCTAGGAAGGCACAGCAGCAGCCCCTGAGACAGCCCTGCTGGGGCCCCCCACCCTCCTAGGGCTCTGCATTTCACCTGTGCTCACATTCTGTCTCCTGCCTTCACCTTTTGACCCATGACGAATGATTCTCCACCCAGCAGATAAAGTGATCTCTTAAAAACATCTGTTGGCCAGACGTGGTAGCTCATGCTTGTAATCCTAGCATTCTGGGAGGCTGAGGCGGGCAGATCACCTGAGGTCGGGAGTTTGAGACTAGCCTGACCAACGTGGAGAAACCCTGTCTCTACTAAAAATACAAAATTAGCTGGGTATGGTGGTGCATGCCTGTAATCCCAGCTATTCAGGAGACTGAGGCAGAGAATCACTTGAACCCAGGAGGCAGAGGTTGTGGTGAGCCAAGTTCGCACCATTGCACTCAAGCCTGGATAACAAGAGTGAAACTCTGTCTCAAAAAAAAAAACAAAAAAAAAAACCACACTATCTGTTAGGCTGGACGTGGTGGCTCACTCCTGTAATCCCAGTGCTTTGTGGGGCTGAGATGAAAGGATTGCCTGAGGCCAAGAATTCAAACCAGCCTGGGCAACATAGTGAGACTCCAGCTCTAAAATAATTTTGTTTTTGTATTTTGAGACGGAGTCTCACTCTGTCGCCCAAGCTGGAGTACAATGGTGTGATGTTGGCTCACTACAACCTCTGCCTCCTGGATTCCAGCAATTCTCCTGCCTCAGCCTCCTGAGTAGCTGGGACTACAGGTGCATGCCACCACACCCAGCTAATTTTTTATTTAGTAGATACAGGGTTTCACCATGTTGGCCAGGCTGGTCTCGAACTCCTGACCTCAGGTGACCCCAAAGTGCTGGGATTACAGGCGTGAGCCACCATACCCAGCCAACAATATCTGTTTTAATTAGCCAGGTGTGGTGGCAGTTGTCCTAGAAATTTGGGAGGCTGAGAGGGGAGGATCACTTGAGCCCAGTAGGTCGTGGCTGTAGTGAGCTATAATCGTATCATTGCACTCCAGCCTTGGAGACAGAGTGAGACCCTGCCTGTAAATAAATAAATAAAACATGAGGTTGGGCTTGAGCATCTATTCCTGCTCAAAATTCCACAGGCTTCTCATACTCAAAATCCAAACTCCTTACAGTGATCCAGTTTGCCCTTGAGGCCTCCACCCCTGCCCCTGTCCCCCTGAGTCTTAGTGGGCTGGCCTGGCTGTTCCCTCCAGCAGCAATGCTCTGCCTCCATTTTTGGCCTCTGCAGGGGGGGACCGTCTGAGTACCTGCCTGTCTGCGTGGCATGGCACACTGACACCAGTCCCATGTGTATGCCCAGATGGCCAGTCACATAACAGGTGCTCCCTCAGTGTTGGCCAAGTGAGAGGAGCACCATCCAGTGTTCAGACACCTCCCCGTGGCAAACACCATTTGTTGCCTACAAAACGGACACCTCCTTCCTTATGGGCGCCCACATTTTTCCGTGCTGGACAAAGGCCCCTTGATCTTGAAATTGTAGCTTCTTTATGTCCCAGGAGGGTAGTGACCAGCCTGAGCCAGTTAATCCAGTGATTGGTTCAGGAGTAGCCTGTGACCAGGAGTCCTGGTAGTGAAAGACTGGGGCAACCCTGGGGGTGAGGGCCTTGCCACAGCAGCCACAGGCCCTGACTGGACACTGGGCGGCTGCTAAACCAGCATCTCCAGCTGCCTACCTGGAGAGCCCCAAGTGCAAGAAAATAAACCCTGCCTGTTGAAGCCACTGCTAGTGAGGGTTCTGTTTTTTGCAGCCAAAAGCCTTGCTGGAATGTGGCCTGTGACTTGTTTGTGTGGCAGTCTCATGAGCCTGTGTGAGCCTGTGGTGTCAGACTGTGCTGGGGAGCCTCTGTGCAACTGTTCCATCACTTTTCATCTGGTTTGAGGGATGCATTGACCACACCCCAAATCTGCTGTCTTGGAATCACCCCCATAGAGTGGTGGATTCCTTAGGGTGCCCAGCAGCCCCTGATGCTGGCACAAGGAGGGTCCTCATTGCACTTGTGGTCCAAGTGGTGGCATTGACCCCAGAAGCCGCTGTGGTTCACGGTGAGGGCAGAGAGGAACTGAACTGCGTGCATGATCCCAGTATCACATGGAAAGACCAAACTCCCTAGCAAGAACTAAATGAATACTAACACCCAAGCACAGTTGTCAGGCACCTCCTCCAGCTCTGCTGCTCCACTTCCTCTCACTTAGGTAGTGTGTATTGTGCATAACTGGGTTAATCCAATCAGTGTTTATGCACCAGCACCGTGCAATGCTGGGGCATGGGGTTCTCAGAGAAGACCCACCCTGCACTCACCGTGCTTACAGTCTAGCAAAGGAGATCAGCTTAATCCCGGGATGTCAGATGCACCTGACATTTCAGTGTGATAGAAGTCACTACCTCTGGTAGGATAGAGTGTGTGGAATTGTCTGACCAGGGACACCAGAAAACCTGGGGGTACTGTAAATGTTCCAGATCTTGAGAGAGCATTACATGATGCATACATATGAATCAAGCAATCAAGCCACACACGTAAGATGTGCATACTTTATGATGTCATTGTGTATTTTTTTTCTCTTTTTTTGAGACAGAGATGGAGTCTCACTCTGTCACCCAGGCTGGATGCAGTGGCGCAATCTCGGCTCACCGCAACCTTCACTTCCCGGGTTCAAGCAACTCTCCTGCCTCAGCCTCCAAGTTCTGGGATTACAGGCACTCACCACCATGCCCGGCTAGTTTTTTGTATTTTTTAGTAGAGACGGGGTTTCATCACGTTGGCCAGGCTGGTCTCGAACTCCTGACCTCGTGATTCACCCACCTTGGCCTCCCAAAGTGCTGGGATTATAGGTGTAAGCCACTGCATTTGGCCTATGTATTTTCTATTTCAGTAACGATCTAATCATGATAAATGCTACAAAGGAAGGGTACCTGGTCTTACAAGCACATAACCTAGAGGTGGGGGTGGAAAGATAAATGAGCCAGTCAGAGATGCCTCCCATTGCCTGAGCTCTGAGGAGGGGTGTTCAAATGCACTCTGCACCCAACCTTGGAAAGAGAAGCAGATTTTCCCACTCCCCCATTCCTCTTTCGGTTTTGCTCTGATTTGTTTGTGTGCAGAAATGCTTGTTTTTCATCATTTAGCTGTTTTAGCCGGATGCACCCTCATCACACAGGCATGTACACTTATGTGTATGCATACATGTGTATGCAGACAGAAATATGCACACACACATATACTCACACACAGGCACACACACACATGCACAGGCACTCACACACGCTCACGCACAGGCACTCACACACGTGCACACGAGCTTGCATATGCATGCATATTTGTGCTGACACACACACTGTTACTGTGGCCCCAAAAGCTGTCCGCAATGTCCCTGCACTTTCCTTTCTTCACTACTGCTGTTGATTTACAAAACAGCCCCTTTCCTGTGATCCTAAGATAATCCATTCACGAGGCTGGCAGCCATCCATTCCCACAGAGCAGCTTCCTCAGGGAGCCCAGTGTCCTCTCGAAGGGGCTACATGTGTTTTGGAATGGACAGAGCAAACAAACAAGTGGATTCTGTGACTTGCCCTCAGATGCATTAGGAAGGAAGAGGAGATATCCAGAGCCCAAGTGACTGTGTGAATGACAGAATGAGGGGCGGCTCCTGCAGGGAAACCCTTCTCCCCTCCCTGCGGCCCTTCCTTGCCCGTGTGCTCACCTGTCCCCCAAGTGACCAGAAGGGGGAGCCCAGGGAACGTTTCAACGGAAGAATGTTTAAATTTTTTTTAAACATGTAAATGTAAAAATATTTTTAATTATGAAAGTAATGCATACTCATTAGAGAAACTCGAGCAATGTCCGCTCACCTCAGTCCCAGGTAGCCAATGCTATCAGTTTGAGGATGGAAGGGCGGACACATGCCACATTCATGCAAATAATGTATTTGGCCCCAGGTGTTGATTCAACTCTAACCTCACCTCCTGCTGCACGCTGGACACTGCTTCTTAGGTGTCTGATGTGTCCTCTCCTCTTTGCAACCCTGAGCCTGGTGCAGGGGGTCAGTAGTAATGAAGGGGGGAGTGCATTTATTTATGCCCCATCCAGCCTCCTTGGCTCCTTTGTGTGAAGAAAGAGAGCCTTCCTTGTGGATGTAGCTGTGCAGCCCCACAGCCACGAGCCACGTCCAGTGGGCACTGTTATGTGGCGCACAAACAACATCACCTTGGCAGTCCCTGGAGGAAGGAGAGCTGGGATCCTCCTCAGGAAGTTCAGGAGAAAGGGACCCAAGGGAAAGAGACCCCTGGGGGTGACAGAAGCCAACCTCTCCCAAGCACGGGAAGGAGGAGGGTATGGCTGGATACAGGATTCCACAGCAAGAGTGGAAGCATTTCCCAGTCACTTTGCAGACACTGTAACGATACGGAACGAGTGGCCACATTAGCCATTGGGTGTCCAGAGCCTGCCCACCTCAGGGAGGTGGGGATTCCAGGCCTCTGTTGGGCAGTGTCCATAAGAATGTCAATCAAGCTGTCTGCCCCATGCCAGGAGATGGGTCTTGAGATGGTGAGAACCCCACCAAGAGTGGGGGATGGCAGTCTGTTCACATGTCTACAGCAGAATTGGGCTGGGCTGCGGACAGGAGCTGCTGCCCACTCATCCCCTGAGGAGGGATCATAGCCCCTCTTTAGTGCACCTTGTTCTGCCATCTTTTCAACTCTGGGAATCTCCAACATCCTCCCAATAAGTTTCATTTTGGTTAAGTTACCCAAAGTCAGTTTCTATAGGTTGATTGTGACCCCAGAATGCTAATTGGTACAGAATGGAATTAAATACTGACACCCCACCCTCCTGATCCTAGCAAATATATATTGGGTGAGAGGAATTGGACATGTCCCTGCTGTCACCATGGAGCCAAGTCCAGGACATGGGTGCTGACACAGCTGGGTTCAGTGTAACCTGCAGAGTGTTGGGTGGAGGATTGGAGATTCCTAGGGATCCACCTGTGCCCAACCTCCCACCACCTCCTGGGGTCTGTTCCCTCCTAAGGGAAGAGTCACATCTGAAAAATGTGACTTCCTGCCTCTCCTTTGCCATCCCTGACTGGACAAGTCCCTAAACACCTCCTTGTGTGAGCTGGCTAGTCCAGTCCTTTGCTGGATCACTGATCTTTGACGCTACTACTGTCATTGTTTTGAGATGCCACAGACTGTGCCTGTATGAGATGACAAACTTAATCGCTCAGTGTTGCTTGTGTTCTCGCTGCTCCACTGACCCACGCTTCTCAGTCTCTCTCTCTCTCTGATTAGGCCTCTCTATTCTCTGAGACACAACAACATTAAAATTAGGTCAGTTAATAACCCTACAATGGCCTCTAAGTGTTCAAGTGAAAGGAAGAGGTACACATTTTTCATTTCAGATCAAAAACTAGAGATGATGATGCTTAGGTATTT
Organism: Cacajao melanocephalus; assembly: GCA_963573385.1. Lineage (NCBI taxonomy): Eukaryota > Metazoa > Chordata > Mammalia > Primates > Pitheciidae > Cacajao > Cacajao melanocephalus. The sequence goes on from CAUYLG010059825.1 coordinate 10,538, forward strand.
TGAAAGCTGAGATAGAAAGTGAGGCCTCCTGAGCCAGTTAGCCACGTTTTGAATGCAAAGGAAAAGTTGTTGAAAGAAATTAAAATGCTACTGCAGTGAACACGGGCATTCAGAAAGGAAAGCAGCCTATTTGCTGACATGGAGAAAGTTTAAGTGGTCTGCAGAGAAGATCAAACCAGACACAACATTTCCTTATGCCAAAGCCTAATCCAGAGCCAGGCCCTTATTCTCTTTGATTCTATGAAAGCTGAGAGAGGTGAGGAAGCTGCAGAAGAAAAGCTGAAAGTAGCAGAGGTTGGTTCATTCAGTTTAAGGAAAGAAGCTATCTCCTTAATGTAAAAGTACAAGGTGGCGCAGCAAGTGCTGATGGAGAAACCGCAGCAAGTTCTCCAGGAGATCCAGCTGAGGTAAGTGATGAGGGTGGTTACAGTAAACAATAGATTCCCAATGTAGACAAAATGATTTTGTCTTGGAAGAAGATGCCGTCTATGACTTTCATAGCTAGGGAGAAGTCAATGCCTGTCTTTAAAGCTTCAAAGGACAGGCTGACTCTCTTGTTAGGGGCTAATGCAGCTGGTGATTTTAAGTCAAATGCTCATTTACCATTCTGAAAATCCTAGGGTCCTTAAGAAAGATGCTAAATTTACTCTCCCTGTGCACTATAAATGGAACAGCAAAGCCTAGACGAGAATACATCTGTTTATGGCCTGATTTACTGAATAGTTTAAGCACAGTGTTGAGAACTACTGCTCAGAAAAAAATATTTCATTCAAAATATTGCTGCTCATTGACACGGTTCCTGGTCACCCAGGAGCTCTGATGGAGATGTACAAAGAGATTAATGTTGTTTTCACGCCTGCTAACACAACCTCCATTCTGCAACCCATGGATCAAGGAGTAATTACTACTTTCAAGTCTTATCATTTAAGAAATACATTTTGGGCTGGGTGCGGTGGCTCACACCTGTAATCCCAGCACTTTGGGAGGCCGAGGTGGGTGAATCACGAGGTCAGGAGTTCAAGACCAGCCTGGCCAACATGGTGAAACCCCGTCTCTACTCAAAACACAAAAATTAGCCAGGAATGGTGGCACACGCCTGTAGTCCCAGCTACTTGGGAGGCTGAGGCAGGAGAATCACTTGAACCTGGGAGGCAGAGGTTGCAGTGAGCTGAGATTGCACCACTGCACGCCAGCTTGGGCAACAGAGTAAGACTTTGTCTCAAAAAAAAGAAAAAAAGAAAGAAAGAAAAGAAAAAGGAATACATTTCAGCTGGGCATGGTGGTTCACGCCTGTAATCCCAGCACTTTGGGAGGCCGAGGTGGGTGAATCACGAGGTCAGGAGTTCGAGACCAGCCTAACCCAACATGGTGACACTCTATCTCTACTAAAAATACAAAAATTAGCCAGGCGTGATGGCACACATCTGTAATCCCAGCCACTCAGGAGGCTGAGGCAGAAGAATCACTTAAACCTGGGAGGCGGAGTTTGCAGGGAGCCGATATCGTACCACTGCACTCCAGCCTGGGTAACAGAGCAAAACTCCATCTCAAAAAAACAAAAAAAGAAAGGAAAAGAAAGAAATCCATTTCATGGCTGGGCATGGTGGCTCACACCTGTAATCCCAACACTTTGGGAGGCTGAGGCAGCCGGATCGCCTGAGGTCAGGAGTTAGAGACCAGCCTGACTAACATGGTGAAACCCTGTCTCTACTAAAAATACAAAAAAATTAGCCTGGCGTGGTGGTGGGTGCCTGTAATTTCAGCTACTCAGGAGTCTGAGGCAGGAGAATCACTTGAACCTGATAGGCAGATGTTGCAGTGAGCCAAGATCACATCACTGCACTCCAGCCTGGGTGACAGAGCAAGACTCTGTCTCAAAAAACACAAATACATTTCATAAGGCCATAGCTGTGATAGTGATTCCTCTAATGGAGCTGTGCAAAGTTCATTGAAAACCTTCTGGAAGGCACTCACCATTCTAGATGCCGTTAAGAACATTCATGATTCACAGGAATAGGTCAAAATAGCATCATTAACACATTTTGAAGGAAGTTGATTCCAGCCCTCATGGATGACTTTGAGGTGAGGGGTCTGAGTGGAGGAAGTAACTGCAAATGTGTAGACAATATTATAATAGCAAGAATTAGAGTTAAACGTGGAGCCTGAAGGTGTGACTCAATTGCGGCCATGTCAGGGTAAAACTTGAACAGATGAATTGCTTCTTACAGACGAACAAAGAAAGGGGCTTTTAAAAAAAATTTTTTTTTATTTCTTATGTATTTATTTATTTTGGTAGAGACAGGGATCTCACCATGTTGCCCAGGCTGGTCTCAAACTCCTGGGCTCAAGTGATTCTCCTGCCTAAGCCTCCCAAATTATTGGGATTACAGGTGTGAGCCACCATGCCCGGCTGAAAGTGGTTTCTTGAGCTAGAATCTACTCTTGGCGAAGATGCTATGGACATTGTTGAAATGACAACAAGTTTTCAAATATTACACAAGGCCAAGTGCAGTAGCTCATGCCTGTAATCCCAGCACTTTGGGAGGCTGAAGTGGGAGGATCACTTGAGACCAGGAATTTGAGACCTGCCTGGACAACATAGTGAGACCCCATCTCTCAAAAAAACGTTAGCTAGGCATGATGGCACTCGCTTTATGTTCTAGTTACCAGGGAGCCTAAGGTGGGAGGATACTTGAACCCAGGATGTCAAGGCTGCAGTAAGCCATTATTGTACCACTGCACTCCAGACTAGGTGACAGGCCGAGACCCTGTCTCTTAAAAAAAAAAAAATGGCCCAATGCAGTGGCTCACGCCTGTAATCCCAGCACTTTGGGAGGCTGAGGCAGGCAGATCACAAGGTCAAGAGATCCAGACCATCCAGGCCAACATGGTGAAACCCCATCTCTACTAAAAATACAAAAATTAGCTGGGCATAGTGGCGTGTGCCTATAGTCCCAGCTACTCAGGAAGCTAAAGCAGGAGAGTCACTTGAACCCAGGAGGCAAAGATTGCCGTGAGCAGAGATCACGCCACTGCACTCCAGCCTGGTGATAAAGTGAGACTCCATCTTAAAAAAAAAAAAAGAATATCACATAAACTTAGTTGGAGAGGATTGACTTCAATTTTGAAAGAAATTCTGCTGTGAATAAAATGCCATCAGACAGCATCACATGCTGGTCTTGAACTCCTGGGCTCAAGTGATACACTTGCATTGGCCTCCCAAAGTGCTGAGATTATAGGCATGAGCCACTACTACTGGCCAACATAACTTTTTTTTTTTGAGACGGAGTTTTACTCTCATTGCCCAGTCTGGAATGCAATGCGCCATCTTGGCTCACTGCAACCTCTGCCTCCCTGGTTCAAGCAATTATCTCGCCTTGGCCTCCAGAGTAGCTGGGATTACAGGTGCCCGCCACCACACCCAGCTAATTTTTGTATTTTTAGTAGAGACGGGGTTCCACCATGTTGGCCACTCTGTTCTCAAACTCCTGACCTCAGGTGATCCGCCCACCTCAGCCTCCCAAAGTTCTGGGATTACAGACATGAGCCACTGCACCCAGCCATAACTTTTATATACACTGGGAAACAGAAAATTTGTGTGGCTCATTTTATTGCAATCGGTTTGATTGGGGTGGTCTAGAACTAAACCTGCAAAATCTCCAAGGTATGCCTGCAACAACCTCTGCTATTTTGCTTTTATCTTTTGCCTTAAATTCTTCTTGATTCCCCTAACCTCCCTCTGCCTTCAACTGTCATTTAGAAGGGAGACTGGAAAAAATACACCAAAATATTAGGAATAGTCATCTCTGGGTTGATTTTAGCCTTTCTTCTATTGTCTACAGTCTCCAAAATGCCTATAATGACAATTACTCTTTATAGGGAAAGTTAGTATCTTTAAAATAAATAGAGAAATCCTACTTTTATAGCATTTATATAAATAGTAACTCACCCAAGCACTGCCCTTGGCCTATCTGGCAGATTCATTTAAGCCTTACGATAACCTTATGGGGTGGCATTTTTCTTGAGACCAAATAACTTTTTTGTTTGAGTTTGATTAATTTATCTTAACTTTTTTCTTTTTAGTTTTACTGTGGATATTTCTATTTGCATTTGGAGGCCTCTAATAAGCAGCAAATAATACTTCAAAAAATTAAGACATACTTGCTGCAGGAATTAAGAGACGAGAAACACACTCGGCTCAACTTCAGCAAAAAAGATTTTTAACTTTGTGTTTCCTTTCAGCATTTTTCAGCACATAGTTTCTCATGTACTACATATGATCCTGCCTATTTTCTTTTTCCTTTCCTTTCCTTTTCTCTCTTTCTTTCTTTCATTTTTTTTTTTTTTTGTTGTTGTTGTTGTTGTTGAGACAGGATCTTCCTCCTCCCAGCTGGAGTGCAGTGGCATGATCACAGCTCACTGCACCGTCAACCTCCTGGACTCAAGCTATCCTCCTACCTCAGCCTCCCAAGTAGCTGGGATTATGGGTGTGTGCCACCATACCTAGACAATTTTTGTATTTTTTTGTAGAGATGGGAGTTTCGCTGTGTTCCTCAGGCTGGTCTTGAACTCCTGAACTCAAAGGATCTGCCAGCCTCAGCCTACCAAAGTGCTGAGATTACATAGTAGCATGAGTTGCTGTGCCTGGCAATTTATTTTCACTTAATAGTATAACAGATATTTTCTGTATAATTACAAATGTTGGCAAGCAAATTTTTTTTTTGAGACAGAGTCTCCTTCTGTCACCAGGCTGCAGTGCAGTGGCACAATCTCAGCTCACTGTAACCTCTACCTCCCAGTTTCAAGCAATTCTCCTGCCTCAGCCTCCCAGGTAGATGGGACTACAGGTGCCCGCCACCACCCCTGGCTAATTTTTTGTATTTTAGTAGAGACCGGGTTTCACCATGTTGGCCAGGATGGTCTCGATCTCCTGACCTCGTGATCTGCCTGCCTCGACTTCCCAAAGTGCTGGGATTACAGGTGTGAGCCATCACGCCCCAACAGCAAGCACACTTCTTTTTACATCTGGCCAATATTTCAATAAATATACCTTAATCAATTAACCCTATTGGTCAATATTCAGATTATCTTTATGCTTACATTATTTCAAACAAGGATGCAATAAACACTTTTCTGTAGAATGCATTTCATTTAGGATGCCATCCTTGGCCTAGATTGGCGGAAGTGGGAGGCATCACGCAGTGCCTCCTGCCGGTGAGCCAGGTGTTCTGCCAGGTCCTGGGAGGACCTAAGGTTAACAGCCACGCCACTGCTCTCTGGGCTCAGTCGGCAGCCGCTACCAGGGGAGCAGCCAGGAGTTAGTCCTCAGAAAGCCCAAGGCCAGAGCCCAGGAGAGCCCAGAAGGACAGGAGGTCACCCAGTGACAAACAGGAAAGGGCAGCAGGTGCGCCCAGGAACCCAGAGGCACCCAGAGCGGAAGTGGATGCAGGGGTTGGGGCGGGTCATGCTGAGCTTCAACAGGGACCTGCTTCAGAACTGACCAGAGAGACGGATCTGCTCCAGCTCTGTTTAAAAACCCTGGCCTGGGTGTAGGTTCAAGTGGATTTGCAGGTGCAGTGAGGCAGCAGCTGGAGCAGGCTGTTTGTGCACAAAGATCCAGGAGGAAACTCAGGGTGATTTGGTCCAGGCAGAGGAGGGGGAAATGGAGCCAGGGGCATACGTAAAGATGACGGGTAAGGGTAAGGGTGACAGGAAGGAGGACTCTGGAGTGACCAGGGCCTGCAGCTCAGCTGACTGGGAAAAAACTTAAAACAGAGTATACATGAATGCAGGGGTGGGCGAGGGCTCCTGCGAGTCTGAAGTGACTGTGAGTGGCGCCCTGTGGGCAGCCATAGCGGCCCTCACAGCTCATTCTGCAAAACACCACCCCAGTGCCCAGCTGAGGAAGTGAGGAAGTGCCCCTGGAGATCAGCTGGGACTGGCCAGTGGTCTGCACAGGGGCAGCTGCCAGGGCCCTGAGCACAGACACCCTCGAATCTGTGGCAGGGATGAAGCCAGTGAGGGAGACCTCAGGAACGACCAAGCCCAGGATGGGGCCTGGAGGGCGGCCAAGCTCAAAGGAGACCCTGAGATTGGAGAACTGCAGAGAGGTGGCAGGTAGAGAGGTGAAGGACTCACGAGCATGTCAACAACCGTCCGAAGGGCTGGCTGGAGGGGAAGATTAACCACGAGACCTGCAGACATATTGCGGGGCGGGGCCAGGCCGGGCAGGGGCGGGGCCAGGGGCGCCAGAGGGCAGGGCTTGGAGAATTCTCACCTGAGTGAAAGAGCAGAGGGAGGAGGTGGATGGGTGGCAACGGTTTCCAGGCTGCAGCTACAAGGGACTCAGAGCCACGGCCTGAATCCCCTAGCACAGGGGGCACAGGTTTCAAACATACACACCCAGTGGGGCTATCTGCCTCTTTACAGCTTTATCTTAATAGGAAGGTTTTCTCACACACGTTCTGTGTTTCTGTCGTGCCATTGGTCACATCATGGATCTCTCTGGAGTCTCAGGTCTGTGTGCTGCGCGCGTGCTAAGTCTCTGGATCCTGATGCATTTCCTTACACTGCAGCTGTTTTTCTGTTTGTTGGCTCTGTAGAGGTGCGTGTTTTATGGACTGCACTTTTTAATGTTTATCTAGTAAGTGTGTAAACTTCCCTTCGCTCACTAAGGAGCCTTCGCCTGTTATGTTGCTGGTGCTGCACAAATTCTGGGCTCAGACCGAGGGACCCAGGCCATGTTGACCCCTGCCTGGGAGGTGGGCTCACCCAGGAGGGCCTGGTAGGGTATCTACAGCCATCTAAGGGCATAGTGAAAAAGTCAATTATTTTCTTCTGGCTTTCTCTGGAGAATTTTTTAAATACCAAATTTAAGATCCAAGTAGATTGTTTTTCTTTTTCTTTTTCTGAGATGGAGTCTCTCTCTGTCACCCAAGCTGGAGTGCAGTGGCACGATCTCAGCTCACTGCAACTTCCGCCTCCCAGGTTCAAGCGATTCTTGTGCCTCAGCCTCTTGAGTAGCTGAGATTACAGGTGTGCGCCACGACGCCTGGCTAATTTTTGTATTTTTTGTAGAGAGGGGGTTTCACCATGTTGGCCAAGCTGGTCTCAAACTCCTGACTTCAGGTGATCCACCCAACTCAGCCTCCCAAAGTGCTGGGGTTACAGACATGAACCACTGTGCCCAGCCAGATTGTTTTTCAAGGAGTTCATGCCCCCACTACACACTGACTTGAGCCATGCTGGCCCCTAGTCCGTGCATGTGGAAAGGATAACCATTGTGCAGCCTCAGCTTCCTCTGTAGCCAAGAGTATTTGGGGAGAATTCCCATGGGTGCTTCTAGATAGGGCACCTCAAATGAGGCCCCAGAGCAGCACCGCAGGGACTTTCTGTACAATTTCGGGAAGCATTAAAAGGGTGAGATTCCTATGATCCCCCCACCTTGTCACTGGAGTCTCTCCATCCCCACTACCATGGGAAGCCCCTGGGCACCTGGCCCCATGTCTCAGCACCCCCTAGAAACAGCCAGTGTCACACCAAGCAGAGAGTTTATTGAGGCCATGGGCGGGGCCCAGGTACACAGCGTGGGGCGTGCGTGGGGCAGATGCACGCTGGACTGCAGGGGTACACTAGCAGCGGCAAGCGGAGGAGTATGGGGGGCCCAGGAGGGGCACCCTCCTCCTAGCAGCGTCTTGGGGCTTCAGGTGAGCATCAAGAACCACTCCTCACCTCCTCCACAGGACTATTTTGGGAACCCCTCCCTGCATCCCCCTGAGCTCTCTGTGGGGTGGCGGTGGCGTGAGGGGGCTCCTCTTGTCCCTGTGGTTGAGGATGGAATGATCCCTTGAGATCACTATAAAAATTAAAATTCCCTTATAAATTGCAGGGGAGTAGGAGGAGGGCATCACTTGGAAGCCAGCATTACCCGTCACCTAGAGCCACGCCTCCTCCACACCGCCGAAGTTCTGACCCCAAAGTGAAGAATAGAGGGGAAGGTTTGCAGGCACAGAAAGGGGCAGAGACACCCAGGAGAGAGAAAAGGGAGGCTGGGAGGGACAGAGGAGGACAACACAGAGAAAGAACGGATCTGAGGAAAAGCAGGGGGAACGGGGGCTCCACTTTCCCGCAGCCCCCACAGCTGTGCCCTGGGGACCGAGGACAAGAGTTCCCAGCCCACAGACCCCCACAAGCATAAGGTCCCACATCCCCCCAATCTAGTCCTTGCCAAAGCCATAGTGGCCTCTTGAGACATCTTCAGCCCCAGCTGCGCCTGGAGCAGATGGGCAGGAGATGGAGAGCAGTGGGCAGGCTACTCCAGGTAGATGTCCTCCGTGGGGCAGGCGTATGCCAGGTGCTCCTGGTAGTACTCCAGGAAGGCGCGGCTGGGGGAAGACAGTCCTCCACCAGCTGCTCGGGGCTGGTCCTCAACCCCTAAACCACCTTCCGCAACGCTTCTGAGCTCTCCCTCTTTCCTCCCTCACTGCCATCCACAACCCCTGAACTGGGCATGGCCACATCACTCTCTAGTCTGACCCTCAGCTCTCCTGGCCCAGCAATTCTACCCCTGCCAGAGTGCCTGTCCTCACCCCACACCCAGGAACTGGCGCCTGTCCTCACCTCACACCCAGAAACCCTCCCAAATCGTCACCCACCACTGCCCTCTCTACACAGCATATCCAGCTCTTCCCCAGACCTCCCCTACAAGGCTCCTGCCCCCACCTGCTCCCCTCCGCATCCCCCCTTCACACCCCTGCACCCGTTCTGCATCCCCACCCACACCCTGGGGCCCCACTCACCCCACGCTCTGCGCCACCGGCCTCATGGATTCCTGGGAGACAAAGACATGGCAGGCGAAGCGGCTCAGCAGGGGGTGTTTGGTGATGAAGCCAAAATAGCTGCGGGCAAGTCATTGTGGAGGGCACGTCAGAGTCCTGACCCAGCCTTGGCCACCCCACAAATGATGCAGACAGAAGAGGCAGGAACAAAGGGCTTGGGGAGAGGGTCGGGGACAACAGGAGTGCGGGGGGTCACACAGTTTTAAGATTTGGTTTTAACCCAAGCACAGCGCTGGGCACCTGCAAAGAGTTCATGTGCTGAGTTAATTCCGTGATGACCAAGGCGTCCAGCCCACTCTGTGGACACATCTCCCTTCCCTGAGCTGGCACTGTCGTTCTCTGTGGCCCTATTCAGGGCCTGCCCCAGGACCACAGAGCAAGGCTCTGCCCGGCTGCTGGACCATGTCTCCTGCCAACTCAGGCCTCCTCCTCACAGTCCCTTGCCCAGCTCTGAGGCAGGGCTGAACATTACCCCTGGTCTGTAAAACCCTCTTGAGGCCTGTCCCTCACTCCCGCTGGAAAGCACCTCCTGGCTTGGCCTCACTCATGGAGTCACTGCCCAGCTCCTCCACGTATGCTGTCTTCTCATCCCAGACATTAGCAAAAATCATGGTCCAGAGGGCGAGGCTGTCAGAGTTCTGCAGCAGGACACACCCCCACCATCCCCACCCCTGAAACTGGCTGACTGTCCATTCCCCCATGGCTTCGGGGCTTTGCAGTTCCGCCAGATGGGAAGGCACATGACGGTCTGGTTGCCAGGACAGGGTGTGCATGCCGCCCACAGACAGAGCACAGGACCCGCCTCAAATGCCGCGTTCAAGTCATCACGGCAGTAAAGCGCTGACCCGCAGACCTGGCTTTCTAGTTACTCAGGCACCATCCTCAGTCCTTTCAATGAACTCACAGAAGTCTCACAGCAGCCCTCTGAGGTAGGGCCCTGATGGAGAGCTTGGCACAGAGGGTTGGGCACTCACCCAGGACACAGCCAGGCTGGACAGCCCTGGGAGTAAAGGCTACAGTCTGTGATCCCAACACCACACATCCCAATGCCTGCCTGATCCCGACACAGCACACCCCACACACTCCTGACCTACCACCACTGCCACGAAAAAACGAGTTAACCGTTCACTTCACACAGTTTCCTCCGTGCCTCCTCGTGGCGAGGGACCGGTGGGTGGGGGAGGGCCTGGGGTGACCAATATTAAAGGTCTGGGCCAGGGCAGCAGCTCCTCTGTCTCACCACAATCCCACTCCACATCTCAACCCCAAACCCCAAACTCCACTGACCACCTTCCTCTCAGGGAATTCTAGCTGGGGCCTTGTCCAGCCCGAGGCCTGAGCTTCACCCACAGTTTCCTTCTGATGAGAAATTCAGCCCACCTCTCCACCCCACTGAGTAAGGTCTCCGCATGGAGCCCATCAGACCATCTCCGCCCTCGAGGGAACGACACAAAAGGCCTCCGCATATTCTAGCAGGCAGTGCCCTCACTCTTGACCACGAGAGTCCATGTGGCCTTCCAAGATGCCCTGATGTCTGTGCCATGCCTCAGTCCTGCAGCATCTTGCCTGCCTGTAAGCCTGCTTCCTCCAACTCCCGCCAAGTCCTGTCCAGCCTCTGACTGGCTCTGTCTCTCTGGTTCCTCCCCGATCTCCTTCCTCTAGGGTGCTGGGATACAGAGGGCAGGGGCCTGTGCCTGGAGGAAAGCCAGCAGCCCGCTTTGGCCCACTGCTCCTGTGCCATCACCCCCTCCTCCCCTCCTCTGGTCCCCTCACCCTGCCTGACCATCCTCCTCATGTCTCAGTGATCTACCTGCTCTGACCTGGTATCTCCCCTCCAGGTCTCCCTCCTAAACTCCAGACCCATGGGACCAACGGCGGCTCAGTGTCACTGTGTCTGTGATTGATCTGCATCCCCTATTGGTGTGTGGGCTGCAGTCCAACCAACCCCAGGCAGACGTCACCCTGGTCTCTTCCAGGTCAGCCTCTACAGCCGGTCAACCTAGGTCCTGCCTGTGCTACCTCTTCAGTGCCTCCTGCATCTGCACACTTGGTCTCAAGACACGTATAACCTGTATAACCTCAGCAGCCACTAGGTTCCCTACCAGCAGCACCTGCATCAAAGCAGTTGGCACAGTGGCCAGAGCCAGCATGTCAACCTGACTGCATCACCTCCTTCCATTAGGAGCCTTCTATGGCCTTATTACCAGCAGGGTAAGTACAGCTCCTCGGCATAATCAAAAGGGTCCAGGTCTCCACCGACACTTCTAGCTACTCCCCTTACTCACAGGCCTCAGAGCCCATAGCGCCCCACCAGTGCGTCCCACACCCTTGGCTCAGCTGGACCCCACCAGGAAGAGCCACTTCCCCATCCCTGTGGCCTGCTGCTTTTCCAGGCTGGCCATCCTGAGCCCCAGGAGGACTTGCCCACCTCTGGGGGTCTGCTCCCCAGGGCCCACTCAGGCAACTTCCACACCCAAAGAGGTTTCTCACGTCCTTTGCCCACGTGTCTCTCTCCACCCAGACCAGATGCAAGCCCGTCTGACCTGCGCCTCCCGAGTCCAGCTCAGAGTGGACGTCACTGCACGCTCAGCTCACAGAGCCAAGTGGGTGCAGGTGGAGCTCTTGGGGTTGGGTATGGGCAGCCCTCAGGGTTTATGGGGACTCTGGGGGACGGTTAGGCTCTCACCAGCTGTTGCGGGGGTGGCAGCCGCAGAATGAGATGTTCTTCATCTGGAAGAAATGGCTGCAGCGCTGGAACTAGAGCAGAGGGGAGCAGAAGCCCCCATGTCAGAAGAGGCCTGGGGCCACTCCTGCCTCCCGCCTGCTGGATGTCCCTGTTAGCCTGGCCCTGTCAGACTCCTCAGCCTTACCCTACCCCCTAGTCCCTGACTCCAGTCCCCCACACCCCCACCTCAGGGCCTCCTCCACTCAGACTCAGCTTGACTCCCCGAAGAGAGATCTCGAGGTCACAGGAGGCAGGAGGGCGCAAGTGGACGGTCAGTTTCCGGGCAGTGGCAATCTAAGGAAGAAGTTGGGGGAGAAGAGGGTCTTGAGGAGCCCACAAGGGCCTCTTTCTTTCCCTTGGTGGGACTATGCCTCTGCTCCTTTTAGCTTATGTTTGCAGATACTCATGCTGAGGACCCCTGAGATGTAATTCTGGAAGACATAAGGGGGTGGCCTTGGCCACTCCTCAGGCTCAGGAGGAGCAGGCGCCTCTCCACAGTCAGCTTGCTTCATCTTCCTTCTGCTCCTCTAGGCAGACTGCTGCGCTTGGCTCAGGAGCCAGGAACACAGACCCCACCCATCCTGGCCTCTCCACTGCCTGGCCCCATGAGTGAGATGGAGCTCTCAGATGCAGGGCTGGTCTGCTCTGCTCCCTACAGCCCCCAGCCTCAGTCTCAGGACTGGTGGATGGGCATGTGCTCACTAAATGTCCACTGAGTAGATGACTCTCAGGGAAGGGGCTGTGAGAGCTGGTCTCAATTTCAGACAGGAAGAGGAAGGGCCGATGGCAGTGACTAGAAGGTCTGTGGCCCAGAGACCCAGAGGTGATGAGGGAGAGATGCTGAGCTCTGTCCTGGACTCACCTGCTCAGGCCTGTGAACCAGGGCCTGGAGCACCCGCCCCAAACTGCCCTCCCTGTAGGAAGGCCCTGTGCCAGCCTGCGGTGCTGGTGTGGCTGCCGTGCGGACCCTCAGCCTGCACTTGCCCGGCCTCCACACTGACCTTCTGCATGGCTGCACACAGGATGCCGTTGCCCTGGTGACAGGGCACCTCCACAGAGCCCAGGAACTGCACATCGAAGCGCTCCACCCAGCAGGGGCTCCGCTTGCTCCCTGGGGGGCACAGAGGGCCCAAGTCAGGCAGGGGCAGAGCATCTGGGGTGACAAGCCATCCCTCAGGGTTGGGGCCTCACCCAGCAGGTCCTTGGCAGGGCCAGGCACCGCATGGGCGTAGAAGGCGGGGAACACCCCTCGCTCCCCTGTGCGCATGTTGAAGCCTCGGAACCAGAAGTCATCCTCCTCCGCCTCCACCAACACGGGGTCATCCACGTCCAGCTCCAGCTCGTCTGGATGCCGTGGGATGAACCTGCCATTGGGGGATAAGTCACTGGGGAGGTGGGTAGGGCTGAGGGTCGTGTCCACTGGTATCCTGTGATGGCACGGACTGAGGCCTGGGCCACTACCAGCAAGGAGGGAGGCTGTACCTGAACACAGCCCGGTGCGTCTGCTCTCGCTCCTCGCCGTTGACCAGACAGGAGAAAAGGCCAAAGGACTCGGTGCCTGAGAGATGCAGCAGGACAGAGGCAGGGGGACACGTGGAGACACAGGCAGCAAGGCAGAGTTGGGGAAGGAAGGTGCTTAAAGGCCTGGCCTTGGGCGGAGGCCAAATCCCCTCCCCTCTGCAGTCTGCTGTGGGTGTCCTGGGAGGGGGAAGGGACTGAGGCAGAGCAGGCCATCTCTTGCCATGTCCTGGGTGGGAGAGTGTGCCCTAACCACGGCCAGACCCTCAGGTGGCCCAGCCTTGACCACGGTCAGACCCTCAGGTGGCCCTGGGAACTGTGGGGCACCGGTGGGACTAGGGCCAGGGAGTGCAGACATTCCTCAGGCCACCCCCCTTTTCCCCACCTCTCACTCACTGGAGGACCTAGACGTGCTGTTGACGAAGACATTGAGGAACTTCTTGGAGAAAGTGAGGTCAGGGCTGTCGGGCGAGGAGTCCCCTGGGACCTGACTGCCGCCCAGCAGCGCAGCGCCTGCCTCCTCCTCACTGGCCTCCCCGCCGCTGTCCTCCTCGCTGTCATGGCCCAGGCCGGCGCAGCGCCGCAGGCTCACCAGCTCCAGCTGCGTGTGCTCGTCCACCACCAGCGTGTACTTGACCGCGTCGTACACCAGTGAGGCGTCCCGCGGCGCCGATGGGCCGGTACCCCTGCCCCCGGGGGGTGCCACACTGTCCTCGGCCTCCTCCTCATCTTCGTCGTCCTCTTCGTCCTCCTCCTCGGAGCAGGCGGCGGAGCAGGCTCGGCCCGGGCGGGCGGTGCGGCCGGGCGCAGCCCACAGCGGCGTGATGGTGTCGCGCGTAGGGTTGCTGAGGAACAGGCAGGGCCCGGACTGCGCCGGGCCGGGCCGAGGCGCGGCGGGTGCGGGCGGCGGCGGCGCGCACAGCGTCTCCATGTCCACCAGCTCCACACCGCCGGGCCCCGCGGCCGCCTCGGGGTCCTGGGAGTCCTGGGCGGCCCCGCCGGTCAGCGACACGGGCTCCCCGGGCGGGCGCTGCGCGGGAGACAGGCACTGGCCGGGGCAGCGGATGGGCGAGGAGCCCTCGGAGATCATGCGGCTCACCAGGTTGCTGAGCAGCCAGGGCGAGTCCGCGTCCTCGCTGAGGTCCGGCTCCGACTCCGACCCCGACTCGTACTCGCTGTTGGTGTCGTCGGGGCCCACGGGCAGGAAGGCTGGGCGGCGTGGGGGTTCGCACAGGGGCTCCGGCTCCGGCTCGGGCTCCGGCTCCGAGGCGGGCGACGAGGCCTCCTCGATGGAGTTGGTGAGGTGCGAGGAGCGGCCACTGCTGCTGCTCCCGCCGTCGCTGCTCAGCTCTAGCTCGGTCTCCGAGATGGACGAGATCATGCGCCCCAGGCGCGCGCCGCCCGCGTCCTCCGAGTCGGATCCTGGCGAGGACAGCTCCTGGCTGCTGCGACGTCCCCCGTGGCCCCCGCTTGAGCGGCTTCTCAGGTCAGCCTCGATGCCGGGATCTGAGGAGGGCGAAGTACCCCCTGGCGCCGGGGGCTCCGCAGGCTCGTTCCCTTCGCAGTCGCAGCCCGGGCGCACCGGCAACTGCACCCCGCCAGGCCCTGCGTCCGTGGGAGGGAGGGGGCCCGGGAGCTCTGCTGGGCGGGGAGGTGGGGTCACCCTCTCACCAAGATCCAGGCCTCTTCCAGCAGCCAGCCCATCCTCCTACCCCTCCTTCCCCGCTTCCCGGTGCCCCGCGGGCCCACCACCCCTCACCTCTGAGGGCCTCCTGGGCGGGTGAACACAGCACTGTCTCCTGCCAGGAGGCAGGAGGCACCAGGTCAAAGCCTCCGTTGTTATTCAGGGAGTCCTGGGGTGGAGGGATAAGGTGGCTGTCCTGAGAAGGGCCTCCAGCTCTCAGGGGTGAGCAGGGCTGGCTGAAGAGTCCCAGGAGCTCTGAACTCAGGCTGAGCTCCAGAGAGCTGTGGGTCAGGGCACTCACCTGGGCTCCCAGTGTGGTCAGATGGAGCGTGGTGGGCCGGTGCTTGTGGGGCTCCTCCAGGGAAGGGGAGGAGATAAGGGGCCCGGGGGCAGGTGCCTCTGAGCCAGGGTCTCCTCCCTCCTGGCCCTCCCCATCTCCCTCTTCATCCTCCTCCTCCTCTTCGTCGTCCTCATCGTCCTCCTCTTCATTGTCATCGATCATCTCAAACTCCTGGAAGTCATCCTGGAAGGAGCAGATGGGGTGCGGCTGCTCCGAGCGCCCCAGGGAGAGGCTGTCCTGCAGGACAGAGGGAGATAGCAGGGCTGGGCCAGAGGGCAGCAGCGGCCCAGAGGCCCAGGTGCTAGGAGAAGGGAAAGCAGAGTCAAAGTCAGTCAAAGGAGAGCCCCTTCCAGCTCGCTCTGCCCCTCCGTCTTCAGAGTGATGTTTTCAAAATCTGCTTAAGACACCTCGGGATCACTCCAGTTCTTGGGAAGGGCCCAAACTCTACAGCTGAATGACAGGGATTCTTAGAGCAGCCCCAGCCCACCTTTTAGACTCATCTCACTGCAAAACCCCATCACATTGGACACCAGCACTGTGTTCCCTTCACAGCATTTTAACACAACTGACAGTTACTGGGCATGGTTTTTGTCCTGTTGCAAGCCCCACCAGGGCAGGGTCATGTCTATGTTGTGCTCTGGTGCACCCACCCCCAAGAATAAGACCTGGGGCTCAGCAGATGTTCAGTAAGTATCAAACACATGCATACATGGAGAGACAGCCTGCACTCTGAGGATTCACAACTTTGCACCAACCCCAGGGCCTTTGGCACAGTGAATCCCCATCCTGGCAGTTCTTCTCCTCCCTTCCCTCCTACCTACCCCATCTGCCTGGCTCTGCTAACCTCAGGGCATGGTTGACATTTCCTCTAGAAATTCTCCCTGATTCCCTCAGTGTGGATTGGGTTCCCTTCCCTCTCATGGAACTTATGTTCCTGTTGGAATGCCACCCTTGACACATGGGCAGCCATTGTCCCTTACAAGTTTTTCTCTCCTATTAAGTTGCAGCTCCAGAGGGCAGCTGGCTTGTTCCACTCCCAGCACCTGGAAGCCCCCAGCACTTGCCACATGGCAGTTGCTCAGAAATGTTCTTGAATAAATGAAAACAGATATGTGAAGAGACAAGGAGGAGAAGCAGCAGAATATGAGGGAGAAAAGATTTCAGCAAGGAAAGACATGAGACAGACAGATGGAAGCCACAGAAGGGGGGACAGGGCTGCAGAAGGGACAAGGTCATGATGGCAGCTGGCAGAGGTTAGACCTTTCTGGGAGGGATCTGAAGACAGAGGGCACCCAAAGCAAAGGAGCACCTCCCTGCTCCAGGCTGGCCCCCGATGGGGTTGGGGAGAATGCTGGTGAAGGGCCTGCGTGGAGGCTTGCAGTGTGTTGGAATAAGAGAGGGTTGATACCAAGGAAACCTCAAGGGTTACGAGGGGAGGAGCCATCAGAGGATTCCCCGGTTCCAGGCTGAGCTCACACCCATCCTAAAAACCCAAGTGAAAGCTAAGAAGAGCCTGATGAGGCCCTCCCTTGAGGTCTGTGCCCCTAACTAGTCCCCCACCTTCTCACAGTGGTCTGAGTCGTAGCTGAGGCCCAGGCCACAGTCATCAGTGATCTCAGACAGATCTTCATCGTCAAATTCTTCCAGGCTTATGTCCTGGGGAGGCCTGGAAAGGAGACCAGGGTCAGAGTACCACCAGCCCTGGGCCCTGCCTGGGAACTGGTCCTGAGGATGGGGCAGAGGGAGGCCTCAGCTCCTGGGCCCCGTGGTCTCCACAGCCCCCAACTCTCGGAACACAGCCTGCCATCATCTTGACCCCCAAGCTCTGCTCTCCTGTGACTCCCCTCCCCCATCAGAGCCAGGCCTGCCTGGAGGAGCCAGCCCTGCCCCCATCCCTCCCACCCCTCCTCCGGGGAGAGCCAGCAGCCTCTCCTCCGTCGCTCCAGCTCCTGGCCCTTGGGGTCAGGGTCATGCAGAGCAGGGGAGGAGGGAGCTGAAACTGCAGCGGCTGCAGACGGGGAGGGGTCGCGCCTGCTCTGGGAGGAGAGTCTGGCCTGTTTGTCTCGTCCTCTCCAGCGCAGTGGGGCCTAAACCCAGAGGCACAGCGTCCTCCCCACCCCAGTCCCTTCCCGCAGGGCTCCACTCTCTCCCGGCCCGGCCCGGCCGGCCAGGTCTGGCGTCCCCTGAAGGAGGCCAAGGCCACCGGGACACGCCGGGCCGGGAGGGTGTGCCCGCGTCCCGCCCGCATCCTCCCCCGCAGAGGGTCGGCCCAGGGCCTCCACCCTTGACAGGTCAGCGGCCCCGGCCGGGCGCGGCTCCGAATCCCCGGCGGGGCCGGGGGGGTCACTGAGGCTGGGGACACGCGCGGAAGATGGAGGGAGCGGCAGCGGGTGGGGGTGGGGCGCCCGAGCCGAGGCTCAAGGACCGCAGGGTGCCCGGGCCGCGCCGGCGCGGGGGCTGGGGCGGCGGGTTCGGGGGTCCGGGCCGGGCCGGGCTCGGGGAGTGCGGGGGGCGGGGGCCCGCAGGCCCGGGCGCCGAGGGGTTACCTGCAGCCCGGCGGCGACAGCGAGTGGAAGGTGGAGAGGGAAAACATCTCCGCGCGATCCGCCATCTTCTCCGGGAGAGGCCCGCGACTGCGGCGGGGGGTGCGGGAGCCTCGCCGCGCCCCGCGCCCGCGCTCGGCCCGCCCCGCTCACCTCGTGACACGCCCTGCGGCGCCCGCCCCGCGCACCTCGCCCGGACTCCGCGGCGGCGCGGGGAGGGCGGCGGGGGCGGCGGCGGAGGGACGCGGCCGGGGATGCTGGTTGGCGGAGGGGCAGCGGCTGCGCTGCCGGGCGCTGGTGGGGATGGACCAGGCGTACGACGAGCGTTCTTCCCGGGAAGGGGCGGGAGGGAAGGGGCGGGCGGCGGGGGGGCGGGGCGGAGGCCGGAGAGGCAGCGCCGGGGTCCGCAGGCCTCGGTTCGCTGCCGGCTGTTTCCTCCGGGGAGGGGCCGCAGCGGCCCCAGGACCCCCAGGAACCCTCGCGGGGCGCCGCCGGAGCTGGGCGGCCGTGGGGCGGGAGGCGGGAGGAACTGTCCGCCGCCGGGTGCTGACCGGAGCTGTCCCCGCGGGGTGCTGACGGGCTGCTGATCGGGCTGGATTCAGAGTCGAGCCGGCGGTACTGAAGCTGGCGGGGCTCCCCCTGGACTCTGAGCACTCAGTAGAGACGGCGCAGCCGGACGGAGGCAGCGACCGGCACTGGGAGAAGGTACCACCCTGAGGCCACGTCCGCCCATCGGAAATACTTTTTCTTGGACACCGTCTTGCTGGGCCTGTGTAGGGAGCTGACCCGCTCTGGCTGGAGATGGAGCCCTGTGGGCAAGGCCGTGGTTGAACTTGAGCTCGAGGGGATGGCTGTGGGAGGAGGCGGGAGATCTGGGTTGAGGGCTCAGAACTAGGGAGACTGCAGAACACTGCCTTTCCCCCCCCCCTTTCTAAAATAGAGACCTGGTCTCTCTATGTTGCCCACGTTGGTCTCGAGCTCTTGGGCTGAGCGATCTCTGGCCTCAGGCTTCCAAAGTGCTGGGATTACAGGTGTGAACCCCAGCACCTGGCTAAATATTGGCTAAAGAAGGAGGCTGGAGTGTCAACAAGAGTGCAATTCCTTTTCCCCCTTGATAAAAGTTATGTGCTGTAAGATTTCTTCATGTCTTAGTTCTGCGAAAAATTATTTCTTCTTCACTTTTTTTTTTTGAGACAGAGTCTGTCGCCCAGGCTGGAGTGCAGTGGCGTTATCGCCACTCACTGTAACTTCCACCTTCCAGGTTCAAGCGATTCTCCTGCCTCAGCCTCCCCAGTAGCTGGGATTACAGGCAACCACCACCACACCTGGCTAATTTTTGTATTTTTTGTAGAGGTGGGGTTTCACCATGTTGGCCAATGGTTTCGAACTCCTGACCTCAGGTGATCCACACACCTTGGCCTCCCAAAGTGCTGGGATGACAGGTGTGAGCCACCGCACCTGGCCTGGAAAATTATTTCCTAGGAAAGGATGAGGAACTTGAGTGACAAACACCAGAAACTACATGGTGGAAGGAGCTCATGCAAGTCGAGAAGGGTATCGCCATTCCAGCTCAGAGAGAGGCCTGTGTCCAGGGCCTGATTGAGCATGCACTCTTTGATACCCCAACACAATTATATTTTATGCCAATTACAGTATTTTTCTAAGAATGGCATTTACTTAGCTGGGCACAGTGGCTCACACCTGTAATCCCAGCACTTTGGGAGGCCAAGATGGGTGGGTCCCTTGAGCTCAAGAGTTTGAGACCAATCTGGGAAACATGTCTCTACCAAAAATACAAAAAATTAACTGAGCCCAGGAGGCTAAGGTTGCAGTGAGCTGAGATCACACCACTGCACTCCAGCCTGGGAGACAGAATGAGACCCCATCTCAAAAAAAAAAAAAAAAAAAAAAAAGAGCATTTACTAGTTTATGCTTGCCTCCTTGACTTGGGGTGACTGGAGAGAAGAGAGTGCCTGGCACACAGTAAGTGCTTGGCAAACATGTAAATGAATGAATGAGAGAACTTATGGCTCTCGCCCAGTCTGGGGCATCAGGTTTTTGCCATAACACTGTCTTTTCCATTTTAGAAGCACTAAGAACATTCCCCATTTCTGAGGTTCAAGGAGTCTGGGCCTATTCCCCATGCCCTGCCTTTTCCATAAAACTCCAGATCTCTCACCAGAATTCACAAAGAATTTGACCCCAACTTTCCGGACTTCATTTTCATCCTGAGTCTTGTTATCAAATGGGTTAATCTGGACATCCACATAAATGACCCATCCAATACCCTGGTCTCAGTCAGTTCCTTGACTTCTGATCTGTCAACAGTCTTTGATGCTCAACTGTAGTGACCTCTCCCACAAACAGCCTCCAGGATCTACCTTCATCTGGAATTGCAGCAATCTTAAAAATCTTTTTTATCTTTTTGAGACAGGGTCTCACTCTGCACCTAGGCTGGAGTGCAGTGGTGTGTCCCTAGCTCACTGTAGCCTCAAACTCCTGGGCTCAAGGAATCCCCTTACTTCAGCCTCCTGAGTAGCTAGGACCACAGGTGCACACTACCACGTCTGGCTGTTTTTAATTAAAAAAAAAATAGGATCTCACTACGTTACTCAGGCTTGTCTTAAACTCCTGGGCCCAAGCAAGTGATGGCCTCCCGGAGTGCTGAGATTACAGGTGTGAGACACAGCATGCAACCTGAAGCCTTATAGTCTCAAATTTCATCTTAGATCCTAATCCCTTCCTCAAGCCTCTCCTGTTCCTTCCCTCCATCTAATCAGATGGCCACTCCCAGATCCCATTAGCGTGAACACCATGAGATGGGGATCCCGCCCACGATTTTATCTGTGGACCTTCTGTCTTGTCCCCAGAGCACAGATGGAAGATGGTCGACCTTCAAGTCTGAAAGAGTGGTGCCAATCTTCATTTTGCCACCAACTTTTTGAACATGGGCAAGTTACTCAGTCCCTCCAGATCTTGGGTTCTTCCTCTGAGCAATGGTGCTGTGAGGACCACATGCCATGTGTAGGCCCCAGGCACAGGCCCTGGTGTTTGTTCGTGATCATTTGAGGCTCACCTTTCCCCTGCACCTCACACTGGGGCCATGGCTTCCCAGTCCTTCAGGACTGCTCTGTGCAGCTCAGGGATACATTGGTGAAAAGGCAGCATCTCTTTCCTGAGGGGGGTTATGTTCCTTACATAGTGCACATTTTATCAAATTTACATCTTCCTCCTGTGCTCCTCAGAGCATGATTGTATGGATGGACAAACAGAGGTCCACGGGAGCTGAACAATCCCTCCTTGACGTTCTCTCCCTCCAGCCTGTGGGCCATGGGCACTGGGTTTTGCTTCCTGACCACCATCCATTGTCAGCGTCCTTCCAGACTCCTCCTTCTCCTTCAATGACAAATCAAGATGTTGTGACCTGACTATTTTAACCCTTTTTGCCCTCTATGGTACATGAACACATAGACAGTACAAAACACAAAATTGATTGGACTAATAAGGGAGAGTTGGAGTAGCAACAGTTTCAACAATCCTGACCACAGCAATTCTAAAAAGTCAGAACATTTTCTGACAAATTTCTTAGAGATTAGAAAACAAATGAAAACTATCAGTCTTTTATTGTACTCATATTGCACAGAAATCACAAACACAAAATAAATATGCCAATGGTTAAAACTGCAAACAGAAATATTGAATAAAGATGAAAATTAAGAGTCCTACCTTAATCATAGTAAAGTCCTAGCATCATCATTTCCTGAATCTTCATTCTATGCATACAGGTCTCTGACCAAGACCTCTTACTTTTCTTGGTCTCTTGCTGCATTACTACAATACTCACATTAAAAAAAAATTATTTTTTGAGACAGGGTCTCGCTCTGTCACCCAGGCTGAAGTGTAGTGATGCAATCTCAGCTCACTGCAACCTCTGCCTCCTGGGTTCAAGCAATCCTCCCACTTCAGTCCCCAGAGTAGTTAGGACTATAGGTATGTACCACCACACCTGGCTGATTTTTGCATTTTTTGTAGAGACAGAGTTTTGCCATGTTGCTCAGGCTAGTCTCAAACTCCTGAGCTCAAGCAATCCACTCACCTTAGCCTCCCAAAGTGCCAGGATTACAGGCATGAGCCACTGCACCTGGCCTTTTTTTTTTTTCTAACTCCATAAGAAATGTGCTTCAATTACTATTACTGTTTAACAAATTATACTCAAATTTTGTGAATCAAAACAATTAAGTTGTTATTTACAATTGTTTGTTTTGAGGGCAGAAATTCAGGAAGGACTCCAATGGGAAGTTCTTGCCTGGGCCTCTTTTGAGGTTTGGTGGAAGCTGGAGGTGAGCTGGGCTCGAGGTCTCAGATGGTTCATTCCGAAAGTTGGCAGTGGATGCTGAGTGTGAGCTCGGAGTTCTGCTGTGGCTGTCACCAGCACAGCCACTGGGCTCTCCAGCATGGTGGTCTCAGAGTAGAGTTTCTTCTTCTTCTTTTTTTTTTTTTTGAGACAGAATCTTACTCTGTCACCCAGGCTGGAGTGTGCAGTGGCCAGATCTCGGCTCACTGCAATCTCTGCCTCCTGGGTTCAAGTGATTCTCCTACTTCAGCCTCTGGAGTAGCTGGGACTACAGGTGCCCACCAAAACGCCCAGCTAATTTCTTTGTATTTTTAGTAGAAACGAGTTTTCGCCATGTGGGCCAGGCTGGTCATGAACTCCTGATCTCAGGTGATCCACCCACCTTGGCCTCCCAAAGTGCTAGGACTATAGGCATGAGCCATGGTGCCCAGCCAAGGGTAGAGTTTCTTACATGATGGCTGGCTCCCATCAGAGTGAGGGTCCTTGGAGGGCATGGCCTTTTCTGGTCTAACCTTGTAAGTCCTATGGCATCACTGCTGCTGTGCCTATTGGTCAAAGCAGTTGCAAGCCTACCCAGACTCAAGAGGGGGGTCACAGACCCTACCCTTCCATGCGAAGACTGTCAAAGAACTTGGGAGCTGTGTCATGAAACCACTACACATTTCCAATTCATTGAACCTCACACTTTTCTCATCATCCACTCCTGTTTCTTGTCTGACATTAACCCTCTCAATCGTCAACTTGTCCTTTTCTTCTAGATCATTTCCATCGACAAACAAGCATAACCTATGTTAAAGAAAATGGTAATTCTCACCTGATGGTATAGGACATCCAAAATCATGGCATTTACAACATTGTTATGCCTTAAAGGAAGTGACAATTTAAAAAAAATCCTTCTTCTAGTTTAAGAAAGAAACCTCACACATAATTATACCTTTCAGAAAGCAGATTTCTACCAGTGAAGAAGATGATTATAACATGTATCAGAGTTGAAGTGTTTTTTTGTTTTGTTTTTTTGAGAACAAGTCTCAGTCTTGCCCAGGCTGGAGTGCAGTGGCATGATCTTGGCTCACTCGGCAACCTCCACCTCCTGGGTTCAAGCGATTCTCCTGCCTCAGCCTCCCAAGTAGCTGTGCCACCACGCCCAGCTAATTTTTGTATTTTTAGTAGACAGGATTTCACCATGTTGGCCAGGATGGTCTCCATCTCTTGACCTTGTGATCCGCCCGCCTCGGCCTCCCAAAGTGCTGGGATTACAGCCATGAGCCACTGCGCCCAGCATGAGTTGAAGTTTTTTTAAGAGATTGCTACTATCAGGAATTTGGGGGTTTTTGTTTTTTTGGTTTTTTGGGGTTTTTTTGAGACAGGGTTTCGCTCTGTTGCCCAGGCTGGAGTGCAATGGTGCAATCATACTTCACTGCAACCACCACCTCCCAGGCTCCCATTCTCTCCCTTCAGCCTCCCAAATAGCTGAGACTATAGGTATGCACCACCACACCAGGCTAATTTTTGTGTTTTAGTAGAGATGGGGTTTCACCATGTTGGCCAGGCTGGTCTGAAACTCCTGAACTCAAGTGATCCACCTGCCTCTGTCTCCCAGAGTGCTGGGAATACAGGCATAAGCCACCACGCCTGACCAGGAAATGTTTTGAATCTCTGAAATCTGAATGTCTTACTAGACTCCTTCATAGAACATACATGCCCAAAGACACTTACAATAACTGAATAAAGAACAGGATTATACACTTTCATGAAAGTCTGCACTGCAGCAGTGTTAAAGCCCCAAGGAGGACAGCACTGGAGCCTTGACAAATCTCTCTCTGACATACACATTTTGGAGAGCTTTCCATTTACTGTGATGAGTGCAAAGGGAACACTCCCAGGAAAGTGTTCCAGGAACTATCAAGCTAGAGAATGTTTGGTGAGCACAGCTTCTCAGATTTCCCCAATTCCTCCCAAAGATGCACTAAAGTTGGTGGTGACGCAGCTCTGCCTGACAGAGAGAGTTCCTGATAGGTTGTTGGAGGCCCTGAACAGAGATTTACCAGGCCTCTTATACCCACAAACTTGTCATCCTGGAACTCTCAGCATTTGATTAACAAAAATTGTCTTTTTTTTTTTTTTTTGAGACAGGGTCTCACTCTGTCACCCAGACTGGAGTGCAGTGATGTGATCTCGGCTCACTGCAACCTCCACCTCCCGGGCTCAAGCCATCCTCCACCTCAGCCTCCTGAGTAGCTGGGACTACAGATACCCGCCATCATGCCTGGCTAATTTTTGTATTTTTTTGTAGAGACAAGGTTTCACCATATTGTCCAGACTGGTCTCCAACTCCTGGGCTCAAGTGATCCACCTGCCTCCGCCTCCCAATGTGCTGGGATTACAGGCATGAGCCACCATGCACGGACTCAAAAACTGTCTTTATCCTCTGGATCTAATACCTAAGTTCTAAGTACATTCTTGCTGCATAGGCCACAGGATGGAGAGACCAGGCAGCTGGGAGGATGGCACTTCTTCCTTCCCTGCCTCACTTTCTCACCCACCCACCTGTATTTCCTGCATCTTCAAACAAGTAAACTACTTGCATATGAATCCTTGTCTTAGCTAATTCTTCTGAAAGAATCTAAGGCATCCTGTTAATTATAACACTCACACTTAAATTATCAAAGCCTGAAGTTAATCAATATTTTTACTATTTTCCTGAACAACACAAGGACCCTAGCAGAATTTAACTCTGTTTACTCCAGTCCCAACTTAAATTTTATTATTATTTATTTTAATATTCTTTTTCCTTTTTTTCTGTTTTTGAGACATCAGGATGCTTTTGTCATCAAGGATGGAGTGCAGTGGCATAATCTTGGCTCACTGCAGCCTCGACTTCCCAGGCTCAAGCAATCCTCCTGCTTCATCCTCCCGAAGTATTGGGATTAACGGTGGGGGCCAGTGTGCCTGGCTATTCTTTTTCTCTTCAAGACCCATAGGAATTGTTATTGTTGCTTTAAACCATCAATGTTTACTTATATTTACCCAAATGTTACCTCTTTCTGTGTTCTTCATTCCTTTTTCCATGTCAGATTATCCTGTGATACCACTTCTTTTTGCCTGAGGTACACCTTTTAAATGTTTCTTTTTTTTTTTTTTTCCTGAGATGGAGTTTCACTCTTGTTGCCCTGGCTGGAGTGCAATGGCTGCAACCTCTGCCTCCTGGGTTCAAGTGATTCTCCTGTCTCAGCCACCTGAGTAGCTGGGATTACAGGCATGCCCCACCATACCTGGTTAATTTTTTTGTTTTTAGTAGAGACGAGGCTTCTCCATGTTGGCCAGGCTGGTCTCAAAGTCCTGACCTCAGGTGATCCACCCACCTCGGCCTCCCAAAGTGCTGGGATTACAGGCATGAGCCACAGTGCCCGGCCTTTAAATGTTTCTTTAATGAGAATCTTTGATAGTAAACTCAGTTTGTTTGAAAATGTCTTCATTTTGTCCTGGTTCCCGAAAGATATTCTTACAGGATATAGAATTCTGGGTCAGGTCACTAGTTTCCATTATCACCTCAAAGGTCTCATCCCACCGTCCCCCTCTGGCTTTCCTTATTGCTAAGACATCATCTCTCAGTCATTCTCTTGAAGGTCATTTTTCACGCATCTCCAACTGCATTTAGGACTTCTTTGTCTTTGGTGTTCTAAAATTTCAATGTGGTATATCTAGGTGTGGGTTTATTTTGTATTTTTTTCTGCCTGAGGTTCTCAATTATATGAATTTATATGAATTTCTCAATTATATGATTTTCATTAGTTTAGAGATTCCATAGCCATCATCTCTTGAAATATTTCCTCTGCTCCATGCCATCTCTTCTCCTTCTGGTACTCTAATTAGATTCATGTTGGATTTTCCTATTCTAGCCTTTCTGTCTCTTAACCCTTCTTCCAGGTTCTCCATATCTGTGTCTTTCCAGGCAGCATTCTGTATACTTTATTCATGTTTATCTTTTAGCTCAAGAAGTCTCTCTTCAGTTATTTATAATCTTCTGTTAAAGCTGCATACTAAGTTTTTAATTTGGTTGAAATTAAAATTCAACTAAAATTTCAACTAAATTAAAACTTTCCTTTTAGAACTTCCATTTGGTTCTTTTTAAACTGCTTGACTATTCTGTATAGTTTCTTAGGTTTTGCACATATTTTCTTTCTTTTCTTTAGAGACAGGGTCTTGCTGTGTTGCTCAGGCTGGAGTGCAGTGGCATGATCATGGCTCACTGCAGCCTCAACCTCCCATGTTCAAGTGATTCTCCCACTTCCCAAGTAGCTGGGACTACAGGTGCACACCACCATTTCTGGCTAATTTTTGAATTTTTTGTAGAGACAGGGTCTCACTAAGTTTCCTAGGTTGGTCTCGAATTCCTGGGCTCAAGAATTTTCCAGACTTGGCCTCCCAAAGTACTGGGATTACAGGCATGAGCCACCATGCCCAGCCCTAAAACACATGCATATGTGAAACATAACAACAATACGGAGGGTGGGAGGGAGAAATGAAAACATCCTGCTGTGAGGAGGCTCCTACATTGGATGTGAGATGCTACAACATTATGTGAAGGTAGACTATGACAAGTTAAAATGCATATTATAAATCCTAGAGAAAACATTTTTAAAATTACAAAAAAACAGAGTTAATAAGCTAAGAGTGGTGATAAAACAGACTACTAAAACATACTTGATCAATCCATCAGAAAGCAGAAAAGAAGTGGAAATGGAACAAAGGTAAGATGGGACGAATAAAACAAATAGCAAGATGGTGGATTTAAACCCAGTAATACCAATGATTACATTAAATAGAAATGATCTAAACTCAGATTGAAAGGCAGAGATTATCAGATGTATTTAAAAAGTGAGACACAAACTGTAAGCTACCTCAAGAAATGAATGCTAAATATAAACACCAAGATAGGCTACAAGTAATAGACCGGAAAGAAAGAAAAGTAAATGAACTGGGTGTGGTGGCTCATGCCTATAATCCCAGCACTTTGGGAGGCCAGGGTGGGAGGATAGCATGAGCCCAGGAGTTTGAGACCAGTTAGGGCAACATAGTGAGACCCCATCTACACACACACACACACACACACACACACAGACAAATTAGCCAAGTGGTGGCACACACCTGAAGTCCCAGCTACTCAGGAGGCTGAAGGATTGCTTGAGCCCAGGAGGTCAAGGCTGCAGTGAGCTACAATGGCTGGTAAAACTGCTGGCTCTTTAGCACAACTTAAGGAAGGGGTACTAAACTGTAATAGTGGTGATCAGGCTGGGCGAAGTGGCTCACGCCTGTAATTCCAGCACTTTGGGAGGCTGAGGCAGGTGGATCACCTGAGGTCAGGAGTTCGAAACCAGCCTTGACCAACATGGTGAAACCCCATCTGTACTAAAAATACAAAGATTAGCTGGGTGTCGTGGCATCCACCTGTAATCCCAGCTACTCGGGAGGCTGAGGCAGGAGAATTGCTTGAACCTGGGAGGCGAAGGTTGCGGTGAGCCAAGTTTGTGCCATTGCATTCCAGTCTGGGCAACAAGAGGGAAACTTTGTCTCAAAAAAAAAAAAACAGTGGTCATCAAATTCTTCACTGCAACTTGCAGGGCAGGAAAGAAAAATTAATACTTTTTATTGCTTAATGAAGCAATAAAAAGTATTAATTTTATCAAGTATTGATACTAAATTATATTTCTTAATATTCAGGGTCATGACACGCCAAACATACGTAAGTATGCATACTGAGGAACACTGGTTGTAAAATATGCAACTGTTTAAGTGGCCAGTTGAATTATCCACCTTTTTCATGGAACACTACGCTTGAAAGAACAACTGACAAACCAGTAGTATTATTCGGACCTGGGTATTTGGCACATTTTCTCAAAAATGAACCAAGTGAGCATATCACTCCAATGAAAACAACTCATAGTATTTGTTACCAATGATGGAATTTGAGCTTTTAAGCAAAAATTAGATTTTTGGAAAACCTGTATCCATCACCATGAGCTTAGTTTCCCAATATTTAAAGATTTTTCTGGGCTGGGTGTGGTGGCTCATGCCTGTAATCCCAGCACTTTGGGAGGCTGAGGCAGGCGGATCACTTGAGGTCAGGAGTTCGAGACCAGTCTGGCCAACATGGTGAAACTCTATCTCTAATAAAAATACAAAAATTTGGCAGGGATGGTGGCACATGCCTGTTATCCACCTACTCAAGAGGCTGAGGCAGGAGAATCGCTTGAACCTGGGAGGTGGAGGTTGCAGTGAGCCACCACTGCACTCCAGCCTAGGTGACAGAGCAAGACTGTGTCTCAAAAAAAAAAAAAAAAGTGATGGCTCACATCTGTAATCTCGTAATCCCAGCATTTTGGGAGGCCAAGGCAGGCAGATCACTTGAGGTCAGGAGTTCAAGACCAGCCTGGCCAACATGGTAAAACCCTGTCTCTACCAAAAACCACAAAAATTAGCCAGGCATGGTGGTGCATGCCTGTCATCTCAGCTACATGGGAGGCTGAAGCAGGAGAAGCACTTGAACTCGGGAGGTGGAGGTTGCACTGAGCTGAGATCGTGCAACTGTGCTCCAGTCCGGGCGACAGAGCAAGACTCCATCTCTAAAATAAAATAATTTCCATCTTTTTGTGGCTGAATATTTCATTGTATGTATGCACACACACACACACAGACACACACACACACACATGCCCATTTTCTTTATCCATTCACCGCCGATGCACACTCAGGGTGTTTCCTATCTTGGCTATTGTGAATAGGATTGTCACTATACAATGAACATAGTGGTGCAGCTACCCTTCAAGATGCTGACTCATTAGAATTGGAATTGCTGGATTGCATGGTAGTTCTATTTTAATTTTAAAATTTTTTAGGAACCCCTATACTGTATTCCACAATGGCTGTACCAATCTACCTTCTCACCAACAGTGTACAAGGGTTCTCTTTTCTCCACATCCTCGCTAACATTTATCTCTTGCCTTTTTTATACTAGCCAACCTAACAGGTGCAAGGTGTAGCACATTGTGGTGATATCTCATTGTGGTGTCAGCATGTCCCTGATTAGTGACGTTGAGTGCCCTTTCATACACTTGCTGGCCATTTATATGTCTTCTTTGGAGAGATGTCTATTCAGGTCCTTTGCACATTTTAAAATTGGGTTATTTTGTTTTTTGCTATTGAGTTTTGTATTCCTTATACATTTTGGCTATTAACTCCTTATCAGATATACGACTTGCAAATACTTTCTCCCATTCCATGGGTTGCCTTTTCATTTTGTTGATTGTACCTCTTTATTATCTTGAAAAATTCCTAATATAACCTATTTTTTAAAATTACATAATGATCTAATGAAGGGATAGAGGAGAGTGGCAGCCAGGTCAGGTAACACACATTAAAGTCCACTCCACATTCTCATCTTCCCATCAGTGTAAATCACCAAGGGGTCCAGGCTTCATTCATAACCACTGTGCCAGCCAGGCCCAGTCACAGCTACTCCCCGGGCTTCAGCCAAAACATGGAGTCCAGATTCTCTGTGAAGAGCATACATGTTGATAAATTTGTACTAACCTACAATTCATTCTTGGCTTTATATCCTCATAGTCCATTCCTGCATGTATTTCCCCCAACCCTGCATTTTTTTTTTTTTTTTCCCTGAGACAGAGTTTAGCTCTGTTGCCCAGGCTGAAGTGCAGTGGCACAATCTCACCACAGGCTCAGGGTTCTGTGGTGTCAGAGAAGGCCTGGAGCAGGTAGCATAAAGACACAGAGACACAGAGATGCAGAGATACATCTCTGTGCCACTGCAGTTAAAGGTGGGCTGAGGGCATCAGTCAAGACACTAACTCCTGCACTCCTCAGGTCTACTCAGCTACCACATTGAGTCTACTCTCACAGTTCTTCAAGGTAAAGGCTAGTTACAACTCCTATAAATGCCTTCGTACAAAAGGCTTAGCAGAATAAACACAATCCCCACTGCTACAGCTTCTCCCAAGTAACACACCTTCAGCACCCACCTCCTCCTTGGCCTCAACCTTACCAGCATTGCAGCTTGCCTGCATGGCTTGCTGCCCAGACTTCCACCCTGAGGGCTGTGAGCCCTTTGAGGCTATGGCTGCTGAAAAGACCTTTTCATTGTCATTACTTGGCATGGAAGCACCAAGACAGACCCAGATGAATCCTTTAAGTACCAGACCAATTCCTGCTTGCCCCATTACGCAGCACCCACACTACATCCTTACTATTTATCAGGATCAAGTATCCCCTCCTTTGGGGCCTGCTGGTCCACCAGCATGAGGCGCTGACAGTACCCTGGTGGTTGTGCAGATTCAGGCTCAGTGGAGGTATCCTTCCTGCAACCAGTGGGAGTGCCCTCACGGAAGTGTTCTCTACCTGAGAAAAAGGCTCTAATCCAACAAATCCTAAGGCTGTGGAGACAGAATGTACAAATTCTACGTGTGAGTCACTGGGAATGATGGTGAGAAGTAGTTAACCCCAACCCTTGGGTTCTTGGACCTGTCTTTGTTCTTGGATCCACATAATGTTTCTCCTGGGGGCAGAGCACCATATATTAGGCTTTGATTCAGTGTATATATCCCAACTCCTCAGGATACTGTCCCAGAACCAGGACCTCAGCTAAGCCCTTAAGAAGTCATTCTATCTTTCCAATCTCCTAGCTGCTTTTACATAATGCAGGATATTTGGATATTGGAGAAGCAGCAGATATCATGGCAATCCACACACTACTATGCCTCTTTCACTATAAAATGGCTTTCCTGGCCTGAGACAATGTTATCCATGATCCCATGTTGGTACATGGAGCATGCTTGAAGCTCCTGGATAGTGATGCTGGCCTGGGACACAGTGAATACAGAAGACAAACCCATATCCAGAGGGGCGTCAACTCCAGCAAGGATGAATGGCTGTAACCAATTTGCCACTAAGTAACGAGTTGGTGTGCCCTAGGGATGGAATCTCAGCAGGGGCTCAGCATTGATCTCAGCTGCTAACAGGTCACACTTTCAGCAGGAGTAGTCATGAGATAAGCCTTGGTAAGAGGCCTGTGCTGGTGACAACAGCCTGTGCTCCTTCTGCATGATGCTTCCACTGGGCAGGCACAGGGGTAGCCAAGGGCACAGCTGACCGACATCCATCCCCATCGGTCCTGCTGTTCAGTGGCTCCTCTGCAGTGAGTATCAACATGAGGCATAAAGATGCACATCTTCTGTGACCACTCCTATAGGTCTATCTTCCCCAGACGCCTTTGCCTCCAATCTTTCCCTCTTGCTCTTTTCAGGTCCCTGAACAGCCAGCAGGACGTCACAACCCAGAAGTTCATATGCATCCCTCCCTTAGGCTACTACTCTCTCCACTCCCTCCATACAAAGTGGTCATTCACATGTACTGCTGGAAGCTCAGCCCCATGAAGGATTTCCTATTATCGTCCTTTATGGTCACCCTAATGGGACTGTAGTGTAGCTGTGGTTCATTTTCAGTTCATATCAAAACATCAAACTGACCTATATATGAACCAGACTAAAATTGTTTGTTTGTTGTCTACTAAGAGACAAATATCAGTGCAAAGCAGATGTGGGGCCACTGCCACCTCTTCCCATAAATGACTGTTACCCGCTAGACACACTTGGGTCCAAGGCCAAGGCTACCTTTTTCATTGTACAATGAATTGCTACTGAGCCTCTGACCTACTGACTTGGTGGGTCTGACAGTACCTGGTGTGGGTAGATTCTGCTGCGTGGTCTCGATGTCCCCAGTCAGGTGCTGGGTCTCTACGTGGGTCTGGTAGTGTGCCTGATACTGTTTTCACTTGGTGAGTTCTCTGCTGCAGAAGGCATGGTCTTGCCCAGGAACTCGAGGAGGGTGCACTGCAATTCTTCCGTTGGAGTTTGCCAGAGATGCCATATAGGGTCCTTTCTATCACATATAAGCCACCCTGCAACCCACTGGATCTAAGTAGCAGGGAAGCCCATCTCCCAATCCAAATCTTTGGCAGAGCCCTCTTTTTCTCTGGGCCCCACTCAAAACTGGCAGTTTTCCCATTACCCAATAAAGGGGTGAGAGTGGTATCCCCTAGTGTGGTGCATGCTGACTCCTAAATTCAGAGGTGCATCAATGCTGTGCCTCTTTCTTCCTTACAAGGATGCAAGATGCATCAGGGTGACCCTAAAGGACCATAATAGGAAATCCTCCATGGGGCTGAAGACAAGGAATAACTTGTCCCTGGCTTGCCCTCAAATGCTGCACCCCTGAAAATGTCACTGATATGGCAGGCTCCAGAACTTCTGAGGGCTTCTTGCTCATCCTCTGACATGCACTGTTTAACAAGGCCAGAGCACTTGTCATTCCGTTCTTCACCATGTCCAGTTAGTATGACGTCATCAGTGTTACATGGAATATCTACATGGTAAGGTACCTACGGACTATTGTGACAGAGAACAGGAGAGTTAAAACAGCAAAAAGCAAGACAATTTGTTTAGCTGTTCTTCCCATATAAATGTGAACTGCTTTTAATCCTCTTCCCCACTGGGAATTGAAAAGAATGTTCACCAAGTCAATAATTGCATTATTGAGTGTGAGAGATGCATTAAACAGTTCCAATAAAGATACCACATCTAGCACAGCTCTGTCATCAGGGATACTTCTTGGCTACGTTTGTGCAGGACATAATTTACTTGTACCCACCTAGATTTAGCAGGAGCCATTCAAGTTAACTGAAGGGATGAAATGGTGACCACCACTTTATAAGTCTTTGAGGGCGAAATACCTCTGCAATTACACCTGGAATGCAGTATTGCTTCTGACTTACTATTTTGGAAAGGTTTGAGTAGGGTGAGGTGTTTCAAAGGCTTCTACTTTGTTCTTCCTTACCATATGGTACTAAAGGCCTGGAATCAATGTATAAGCTCCGCCCTCTGCTAGGTACAAACATTCCAAGTATGCATTGAGACCAGAGAAGTAATCACAGCACTTGGGTCAGGATGCTGCTTATCATTTGATTTCCATAAGCCTGCACCGTAATGAAAGGGCCATGATGCTCTGGTGCCCTGGTAACAGTGTCAGCTCAGACTCTGTATCTAACAGCCCTTGAAAGATCTAAATAGTCCCTTTTCCAAAGTAAAATCGTTTTTTTGTGTTTTGTTATTGTTCAGACAGGGTCCTGCTATGTCGCCCAGGCTGGAGGGCAGTGGTGTGAACACAGCTCGCTGCGTCCTATGTCGCCCAGGCTGGAGGGCAGTGGTGTGAACACAGCTCGCTGCAGCCTTGAACTCCCAGGCTTCAGTGATCCTCCCACCTAAGCATCCAGAGTAGCTGGAACTACAGGCACCTGCCCCCACACTCAGCTAATCTCTTAATTTTTTTGTAAAGACGGGTTATTGCTATGTTGCCCAGGCTGGTCTCAAACTCCTGGGCTCAAACGATCCTCCTACCTCAGCTTCCCAAAGTACAGGGATTACAAGTGTCACCCACTGCCCCAGCAAGAATCAGTTACTTTTTTTTTTTTTTTGAGACAGAGTCTCACTCTGTCACTCAGGCTGGAACGCAGTGGCTTGCTGCAAACTTTGCCTCCCGGGTGCAAGCAATTCTCATGCCTCAGCCTCCAGAGTAGCTGGGATTACAGGCGCGCATTACCACGCCTGGCTAATTTTTGTATTTTTAGTGGAGACGGGTTTTGCCATGTTGGCCAGGCTGGTCTCGAACTTCTGACCTCAAGTGATCCACCTGCCTTG
This sequence comes from Cacajao melanocephalus, assembly GCA_963573385.1. NCBI lineage: Eukaryota > Metazoa > Chordata > Mammalia > Primates > Pitheciidae > Cacajao > Cacajao melanocephalus. The sequence continues at coordinate 44,304 of CAUYLG010059825.1, forward strand.
GCCTCCCAAAATTCTGGGATTACAGGCGTGAGCCACCTCACCTGGCCATGTTACTTTTCAAAGTGACTCTAGTTCCCTTTAGGGAAGGATTGGAGGAGTATTTTTTGTTATATACCTAGATGCTGGTATGTAAGATCCTGAGAGGAACCAAGCCTCCTTGTCAATTAACGGACTCTAGGTCTCAAAACTGACTCAGATTTAAACAGAATGATGATTTTCCACTGCAGCAAGTGACATTAACTTTGTGATGACCAATTTTTTATTTCTTTCTAGTTATCAAACAATAGTCAGATTCCCCAAAGAACACCACGGTTCGACCAGATCCCCATGCCATCGCCACAGATCCCTGTGGGTCCAGCGTTCCTGGTCGCCGCTCCAGCCTGGTGCAGAAGCAGAAACGTAGGAGGCACGCATTTAAATCGGGACGCCCTCAATGTGAGGTGCGCAGGACAAGGCCCTGCTGCAAGCTGCCCGTCTTCATCTTCTGCTCTTGGGTTTGAGTCCGTAATTGGTTATAGGCCTGGAGGAGAGGAGGAGGGTAGGTGGAGCGGGGCATGAATGAAGACGCGCGTCTCAAGCAGGACAGCAAAAACCTCCTCATTCAGAGGTAGCTCTACCGGCCAGGGGGGTCCCCGTGTGATTGCGGATTTATGCACCTGGAGTCATCGGAACTGTCCCAAGGGTCTCATTCCTTCAGCAAATGTTTACTGCGTACCCACCGGGTGCCGCAGCCCGCGGTGTGCGGCCCCACCTAGCGCGCGCCTCCTCTAGGCCTTACCCACGCTCAGGACGGACGCGCGCTGGGCTGCTCTTCCTCGTCGGAGCGCCCCGGGGGCGGGGGAAGAGGGCCCGGCAAGGGAGCCTTCGCGCCGGAGCTGCAGCCGCGCCGCCGCCCCTCCGCCGCCCCTCCGACCCCCACGGAGCCAAAGCGAAGCTCCTTCTCTCGCTACCGCACCCGGCCCGCTGCTCGCAAGCTCACGCGCCGCTCTGCCACCAGATGGACCCCTGGCGCCCCGGATTGGCCCAGGCCGTCCAAACAGCGGCCCCGCCCAGAGAAAGGCCATTGGCCCTTGCCTATAGGGGCGGGGCACAGTGGATATGTGCGGAATTCGGCCTTCGGAAAGAGCCCCCGGACCAGGGTCACGGAGAGAGCCGAACGCCGCAGCGAAGAGCCGAATAGAGCCGGAGAGACCCGAGTATGACTGGAGAAGCGCAGGCCGGCCGGAAGAGGAGCCGAGCGCGGCCGGAAGGAGCCGAGCCCGTCCGAAGGGAGAGGAGCGAAGCTGGGCATTGGGCCCGTTCGAGCCCGCGCCATGGCGGCCGACGGGACAGCTGTGGTCGGAGGCGGGGCTGTTGGCGGCTGCCTGGCCAAAGACGGCTTGCAGCAGTCTAAGTGCCCGGACGCTACACCAAAACGGCGCCGCGCCTCGTCGCTGTCGCGTGACGCCGAGCGCCGAGCCTACCAGTGGTGCCGGGAGTACTTGGGCGGGGCCTGGCGCCGAGTGCAGCCCGAGGAGCTGAGGGTTTACCCCGTGAGGTGGGAGGTCAGGGGTCAGCCTCTCCGGTGCGCGGATCGGGGTCAGGGGTCATCCGCGGGGCCCTCAGGACGCTCCATGTTTTCGTCCTCCTCTTGCGTCCGCGCCTGGGGCGGGGCCGGGGCCGGCCTGGCCGGGAGGGGGCCGGGGCCGCGGCACGTGGGGCCGCCCGCGGTCTGAGCACTCCTGGTGTGGGTCTGCAGCGGAGGCCTCAGCAACCTGCTCTTCCGCTGCTCGCTCCCAGACCACCTGCCCAGCGCTGGCGAGGAGCCCCGGGAGGTGCTGCTGCGGCTCTACGGAGCCATCCTGCAGGTGAGGGAGTGAGCGCCGCAGCGCCAGTGGCTTTAGGGCCTGTCGCTTACACGGTGCGGGTAGTGGTGTCCCCATTGCGCAATTGAGGATCCCGAGACTCACCGTCTCTTACCTCATTATACTGAAGCTTGGGCCTGTAGTCCCAGCGCTTTGGGAGGCTGAGGCGGGAGGATCTCTTGCCCACAGGAGTTCTAGAGCAGCCTGGGCAATATAGTGAGACCCCATCTAAATAAAAATAGACCAGCACTAAAGCCTGTGCTCCAGAGCCTCCAGGCTATTGGACCAGAAGTCCCAGCTCCGGTGGGAGGAAGGCAAGCCCTCATGTGTGTCTCTGTGCCACTTTGCCTCGGCCCCTTTGCTATCCATCTTTTTTCAGGGCGTGGACTCCCTGGTGCTGGAAAGCGTGATGTTCGCCATCCTTGCAGAGCGGTCGCTGGGGCCCCAGCTGTACGGAGTCTTTCCAGAGGGCCGGCTGGAACAGTACATCCCAGTACGAGCCCGACCTACCCTCTCCTCCCCAAGGCATCTCCACCCCCTAACCCTACCCCAGACCTCAATATCTGCCTTCACATCTCTCCCCCCAAGTAGGGAATTTCCCCCCAAACCCTGACCTCCCCACAGTGCCCCATCCCTTCCCCCTCCTGCCCCAGCCCCATCACCACCCTGATAGGTTCCTGGGTGCAGAGCCGGCCATTGAAAACTCAAGAGCTTCGAGAGCCAGTGTTGTCAGCAGCCATTGCCACGAAGATGGCGCGGTTCCATGGCATGGAGATGCCTTTCACCAAGGAGCCCCACTGGCTGTTTGGGACCATGGAGCGGTGAGTCAGGAGCCCCCTTGGGGCTCCTGTACATTTGCACTGAACCTCCGTGCCAGTGGTTACCACACTGGCCTTGACTGGATGTGTCCATGGCTCTATCCAGCCCTCCATTTGAGTGGATTCAATGTCCCAGTGTCTAGCATGGGTTCTCACAAAACAGGCTTTGAAATACTTGCCAGAGGCCATGTGCAATGCCTCATGCCTGTAATCCCAGGACTTTGGGAGGCTGAGGACAGTGGATTGCCTGAGCTCAGGAGTTAGAGACCAGCCTCAGCAACACGGTGAAACCGTCTCTACTAAAATAGAAAAAATTAACCAGGCATGGCTTTGTGCCCCTGTAGTCCCAACTACTTGGGAGGCTGAGGTAGGGGAATTGCTTGAACCCGGCAGGAGGCGGTTACAGTAAGCTGAGATCACGCCACTGCATTCCAGTCTGGGTGACAGAGCAAGACTCCATCTCAAAAAAAAAAAAAGGAAAAAAGAAATGATTGCCAGACAAGTCACACAGTGATAGGAAAAGGGGCACAGTAGTCTGGCCTGAGGGGTAGATAGGAGAGGGGTGGGAAAGAATAGCAGAGCTAGTGTATCCTATTCTTTGGGCTTCAGGTACCTAAAACAGATCCAGGACCTGCCCCCAACTGGCCTCCCTGAGATGAACCTGCTGGAGATGTACAGCCTGAAGGATGAGATGGGTAATCTCAGGTGAGGGCGGGCAGGACAAGGCTAGGGAGGAGGTGCCATGCACATAACGGTAATGGTGTCTGCCCTTCCAGTATTTGCTGAGGGCTGGTGTCAGGGCCTGGACTGTTAGTGTGGCTCTGATCCTCCTCTAGTCACTCCTCTTCAGGACCTATGCTCCCATACCCCTGCAGGAAGTTACTAGAGTCTACCCCGTCGCCAGTCGTCTTCTGCCACAATGACATCCAGGAAGGTAGGAGAAGGCATCTGAGTCTTTCAACCCAAGATGGAGGAGCCAGAGGGCTCTGGAGTGAGTAGAACCTCACCCCATTCCCCCAGGGAACATCTTGCTGCTCTCAGAGCCAGAAAATGCCGACAGCCTCATGCTGGTGGACTTCGAGTACAGCAGTTACAACTATAGGTGAGGGTGGAAGGATGGTTTCCCATAGATCTGTTCCCATAGGGTGCCTGAAAACAGGCCAGCTGCCCAGGGCATTTGGGAACTGAATGTCCACCTTATTCTCCAGGGGCTTTGACATTGGGAACCATTTTTGTGAGTGGGTTTATGATTATACTCATGAGGAATGGCCTTTCTACAAAGCAAGGCCCACAGACTACCCCACTCAAGGACAGCAGGTATGTGGGCCAGAGGCTGGGGAGCAGGAAGGAGGGCAGTGGAGTCTGGAAGGAATGGCCAGAAAGGATGTTACCTGGGAAATACTCCACAGTCTCCCCAGTTCCTGACTCTTGGCCATTGATTGTAGCTGCATTTTATTCGCCATTACCTGGCAGAGGCAAAGAAAGGTGAGACCCTTTCCCAAGAGGAGCAGAGAAAACTGGAAGAAGATTTGCTGGTAGAAGTCAATCGGTGAGGAAGGAGGGGTGGGGTGTGGTAGGGCAGAGCAGAGGAAAGGGGGACTGGGAAAGAGGCAGATTTATCAAGCTGCTGCAGGTAAGGTGCCTGTGCAGAGTGGGGTTAGGACAGCAGGGGAGAAGTTAAAACTTTAGGGATTGGCCAGCCTGGGTGAGGGGATCCAAGCAGTGCCAGACGTGCTCTTGGATGCCCCTCATTTTCCTGCCCTCCCTGCAGGTATGCTCTGGCATCCCATTTCTTCTGGGGTCTGTGGTCCATCCTCCAAGCATCCATGTCCACCATAGAATTTGGTTACTTGGTAAGTGACCCTGGGGATGGCAGTGCTAGCTGGGAGGCTGGGGAGCAGCTGCAGCCACACTCTTCCAGGAGACCTAGGGAGTTCTGGGTGGCTGCAGGCAGCCCGAGGTGGGTGTAGAATGCTGGTCCTGGCCAAGCACAGTGGCTCACGCCTGTAATCCCAGCACTTTGGGAGGCCAAGGTGGGCAGATCATGTGACATCAGGAATTTGAGATCAGCCTGGCCAACATGGTGAAACCCCATCTCTACTCATAATACAAAAAAATTAGCCAGGCATGGTGGCAGTCGCCTGTAATCCCAGCTACTTGGGAGGCTGAGGCAAGATAACTGCTTGAACCCAGGAGGCGAAGGTTGTGATGAGCTGAGATCATGCCATTGCACTCCCGCCTGCGCAACAAAGTGGAACTCCGTCTCAAAAAAAATAAATAAAAGAATGCTGGTCCCACACCTTCTCACCACCCCAGGACTATGCCCAGTCCCGGTTCCAGTTCTACTTCCAGCAGAAGAGGCAGCTGACCAGTGTCCACTCCTCATCCTGACTCTCCACCCTCCCACTCCTGGAGCCTCCAGGGCAGGACCTTGGAGGGAGGAGCAACAAGCAGAAGGCCCTGGGGACTGGGCTGAGCCCCCAGGTGAAACTGAGGTTCAGGAAAACCCACCTCTTGAGTTTGAGTAGGTCCCCATGGCTGGCAGGCCAGAGCCCCGAGCTGTGTATGTAACACAATAAACAAGCTTCTTCCTTCACACCCTGTCCTGGCACTGCTGAGCAGCAGCAGAGAGTACCAAACCAAGGGTACACACAAAGGGACGGAGTGACCGCTGCAGTCTTCAGCATTCTGGGCTGGAAAGTGGTTGAGGGTTCATGAGGCCGATTGGGGTCCCCCATCGCTCCCCACTCTTCTGGCTCCAGCTTAGAATAATAAATACTAGGACTTGGGGAGAAGGGCCGGAGAGTGATGGGGGTGAAGACGACCCTGATGGGGGGGCTGCCCGGAGCACCAGCGATCTGAAAACAGGCAGCAGCTGACACATCGGTGACCTTTTCCCTACATCTGGCTATTTTTAGCTCTAATGCCACCATCCTCACGAGACTCTCTGGGGCCCCCCAGGCTCCCAGACCTTTGAGCAACCCTCACCGCGCAGAAACTCTGCCCGGCCCTGCAATTCCCACCGCGGAAGGTGGGTGGGTTCTGTTTCCCGTCCCGCATTTTACCCCGACCCGGATTTGGGGGTAGGTGTCGGGTTCCTGGTGAGGGCGGGGCGGGGGTGGCTAGGTCTGAAGGACGTGGGGACACGGGCCAGAGTGGCTGGCCCCACGCACGGACAGGAGCGAACCCGAGCCGTGAGTAGGGGGCACAGGGGCGAGGACGGTGCTGGGGCCATGCGGTCGGGCAGGGAAAGCGGGGCGCCGGGACCCCGTATCTGTCCAGGCCGACTCCGCTTCCAGGGGCGCCTCTTCCCCCCTGCCCGCTCCCTCGCTGACGCCCCCTACTCCAGCCTGCCCTTCACCGTCCTTGGGGTTCCTGGAGCTTTCAAGGTCCAAAGCCCTGCACCACAGTGGCTGTGCCCACCGGAAGGCTGGCGCGAGGATTTGGCGGCGGTTGGCCTGGCAGGGGGCGCGGGCCGGGGACAGCCGCTAGTCGCGGGGTGGCGGGTGAGGGGGATCGCCGACTGGCGGGAGGGGGGTGCCTCGGCGCGGCCGGCCTGAGTGCGCCCGCGCACCCACCTGCTCCCGTCCCAGGTGCCAACCAACCCCCAGGATGGCGGAAGCGCACCAGGCCGTGGCCTTCCAGTTCACGGTGACCCCAGAAGGGGTCGACTTCCGGCTCAGTCGGGAGGCCCTGAAACACATCTACCTGTCTGGGATCAACTCCTGGAAGAAACGCCTGATTCGCATCAAGGTGCGCACAGGTGCTTCTCCCAGCCTCTTCCTCTCAGCAAGTGCAGAAGGGAGCTTTCAGAGCGGAGGCGGAGCCCGGGTGTCCACTGTTAACCTCTCTGTTAGGGTCCCTCACTGCCTCCTTGGCTGGCAGTCCTGTCGGGTACAGGTTCTGGAAGTACAGACACCAGAGAGGTGCACAAGATGTGGTGGGACACAGGGAGCTACAGGCGTGGGTGTGGAGGAGGAAGGAGCACAGCAGGGCAGCAGGAGAGAAAGCCTTCCAGGCCAAGACCAGGAGCCCATTCCCAAGACTGCACAGGCAGGCTAACCTCACGCCCTCCAGCTGCATAAGGGTGCCTGTTCTGCCCGCAGAATGGCATCCTCAGGGGCGTGTACCCTGGCAGCCCCACCAGCTGGCTGGTCGTCGTCATGGCAACAGTGGGTTCCTCCTACTGCAACGTGGACATCTCCTTGGGGCTGGTCGGTTGCATCCAGAGATGCCTCCCTCGGGGGTAAGGAGTGAAGCTGGAAGGGTTCAGGTGTCACCAGGGAGGCCTGCGCCCAGCTCCCAAGGCTGAGGTTCCTGAGCTGGGCAGATACGGACAGTAGCCATTGGCGGTCACAGGGAAGCCCTCCCTTATGACAACCATTGTCTTAATCCTATATCAGCTCTTATTTGGTGCAGTCAGACTTAAGTCTGCCCAGGGAGGTTCTTCCCCTTGGTGTCTCCCTGAGACAGTTCACAGCCACCTGAGGCTGGCCTCAAGAGGACCATCTGCAGCCCTTGCCCCTTCTCCAATAGGTGTGGGCCCTACCAGACCCCGCAGACCCGGGCACTTCTCAGCATGGCCGTCTTCTCCACGGGCATCTGGGCAACAGGCATCTTCTTCTTCCGCCAAACTCTGAAGCTGCTGCTTTCCTACCATGGGTGGATGTTTGAGATGCATGGCAAGACCAGCCACTTGACCAGGATCTGGGCTGTGAGCAGCCACCAGTGCAGGGGTTCAGGCACCTGGGTTGAGACTCTTCGGGCTCCTTTGGGGTTCTGAGCTAGAAAGGAGAGGCAGACAGGGCACTGGTGCCTGGTGTGGGGTTTGTCCTGGAGGGGCTGGGATGGTTCTGAGGTTCTCAGGAGATTGCTGGCTGTTTTCCATTCTTTCCGCGAGCTCCCACCCCAGCACTCTGCTCTGTACCCCTAGATATGTATCCGCCTTCTATCCAGCCGGCACCCCATGCTCTACAGCTTCCAGACATCTCTGCCCAAGCTTCCTGTGCCCAGGGTGTCAGCTACAATTCAGCGGGTGAGCACCTTGCTTGGGCATCCCAGTGGGCAAGGGAGGCTGGATTCAGGGGATGTTTCCAAATATAAGGTTCTTTACAAAGAATAGCCTTAAGGGCTTGAGAATAATGGGGCTGGGTGAGGAGGGAGAGGTGGGAAGAGGATTAAGATAGAGGCAGTCCTCACCAGCTGGCCCCATGGTAATGATAACTGGCTGGACAGTACCTAGAGTCTGTGCGGCCCTTGTTGGATGATGAGGAATATTACCGCATGGAGATGCTGGCTAAAGAATTCCAGGAGAAGACTGCCCCCAGGCTGCAGAAATATCTGGTGCTCAAGTCATGGTGGGCAACTAACTATGTAAGTTTGTGCCCCTGGGTTCATTGTCCCTGCCATGTGTCCTGGCTGCTCCTGTTCCAGCTCTAACCTTCCATCTGCCCACAGGTGAGTGACTGGTGGGAAGAGTACATTTACCTTCGAGGCAGGAGCCCTCTCATGGTGAACAGCAACTATTATGTCATGGTATGAACCGGAGCCCCTGGGCCCCTGCACATGCTCAGCTCTGTCCCCACTCCAAGGCAAAGGACCTGGAGGACAGCCCAGAGCTCTGGTAGCAGTTTCCGTGGGCAAGTAGGGGTTAAGGAGTGAGGCCTGAGGGAAAGGGAAGAGGGAGAGGAGATCCTAGAAGAGTCCAGAAGCAGCTTAGGGGTGACGGGGATCCTGAGAATGAGGAGAGTGGAGACCCCCCAGCCTGTCACTGCCTCTCTCAGAGTCCCAGGGTCAGTGCCCCTGCCCAGCTCAGGCTCTGTCACCTCTTTCCCTGGTTTCCTCACTGGCCTCCTGGCCATGGGTTCCTAGCTGTCCTGACACCATAACCAGGGAATTTTCTAGAACATGTCTTGCTTGGTGTCCCTCTGCAGAGCCAGACAGCAGAATGAAGGCCAGGCTCCTTCTCTTAGAGCTCAGGAGGTCACGGTCTGCCTCTGCCCCATGTAACTGGCCCTTCTGAGTCTCTGGGTCTTACAGCCACCTGGGCTGCATGACGCTCCTCTTCTCCCCTTTCCCACTGTCCAAAGCACACTTAACTCAGGAGAATCTACTGGAATTCTTCTCCATAAACTATCCTTCCTGGAACTTACACACAACTTGTCCATACCGGAGGTTTCAAACTGCTTTTTAGTGATAGAACCCCTTTATCAAAGCAAAATAAGTAGAACACAAGCACATAAAATAGGTTATAAAAAGGCAGCTCAGAGCCAGGCGTGGTGGTGCACGCCTCTCATCCCTGCAACTCAGGAGGCTGAGGCAGGAGGATCACTTAGGGCCAGGAATTTGAGGCTGCAATGAGACATGCTTGCCCCGCTGCACTCCAGCCTGGGTGACAGAGCAAGACCCTGACTCTAAAAAATAAAGAATAAAAAAAGTAGCTCAGGCTGAAGCTGGAGCAGAGGGTTACTGTGATCAGTTGTGCATTTCTGGAGGTTCACCCCAACAGCATGTGCAGGATGTTCTGGAAGAGGGAGACAGAACACCTCAGGCCCCCAGATAGATTGGTCCTTGGGTTAGCAAGATCCAAGTGACAGACAGAGGCACCTACCCTGTGGGCTCTGCTTTCTCTGTAGGACCTTGTGCTCCTCAGGAATACGGACGTGCAGGCAGCCCGTCTGGGAAACATCATCCATGCCATGATCATGTATCGCCGTAAACTGGACCGTGAAGAAATCAAGCCTGTGAGTTGTATCAGGGTTGAAGGTGGGATGGGAGAGGAGACCTGAGTCTGAGCCATGCTGGGCCTTTCCCCAGGTGATGGCACTGGGCATTGTGCCCATGTGCTCCTACCAGATGGAGAGGATGTTCAACACCACTCGGATCCCGGGCAAGGAGACCGGTAATGGAGCCCGCTTCCTCCTACCTGTGGCCCATCTGGCTCCGTGCCCTCCTACCTACTCATCACCAAGCGTCCCCAGTGTCTCAGGGTCCTGAAACTGTGAACAGTAGTCCATTTGTGACAGATACTAGACATCTATTATTTGTAGGCATGCTGCTGGTGCTGGGACCCCACAGGGCCCAAAGCAGAGCCCCCCCAATCCGGGGCTCACTGTGTGTGTGGAAGGGGGTCCTGCTGCAACCCAAAGCTTAGGACAGGCCTGGTGCTGCCATGGAGCTGGCAGAAGAGGAGAGGAGGGGCAAACCCAGGGGTCTGGCAGAGGCAGTAGCCTTCCCTGCTTCTGACACTGTATCCTCAGGCCATGTGCATAACCTCCTAGTGCTTCGGTTTCCTCTTCTGTGAAATACTTAGGATTCTTGTTGGTGCTATGAGAGGCAGCAGAAGCACCCAGCACGGGTCCTGGTTCAGGACACACAGATCCCATCCAGCGGGCAGGAATGCCCAGGCAGAGGCCGAGCAAAGCAGGGTCTGCAGGGGCCACCTAGCACATGGGAGGTAGACCTTTCTCAGGATGTAGCTGGGGCCATGAGCTGCTTCCCACGGCCCACCTCAGCTTGTCCCTGGCCTCTGTCACAGATATGCTACAACACCTCTCCGACAGCCGGCACGTGGCTGTCTACCACAAGGGACGCTTCTTCAAGCTGTGGCTCTATGAGGGCTCCCGTCTGCTCCAGCCTCAGGATCTGCAGATGCAGTTCCAGAGAATCCTGGATGACGCCTCCCCACCTCAGCCTGGGGAGGAGAAGCTGGCAGCCCTCACTGCAGGAGGAAGGTATCAGCCTGTGGGGAGGGACTGTCTTCACCCTGAGGTTCAGGTCTCCATGCGGAGAGGAGCGTGGCCCTTCCTGCCACCCTGGAACTGGGGGCTAGAGGCACAACCAGGGAGGGGCAATGGTGGTAATCATAGCATGACAGCCAGTGTAACCTACCTCTGACGGGTGGCAGCTAGGTTGGAGTGTGCAAGGCAGGGGACACCCTCTAAGACAGCCGGAAGTGTGCAAGGTGGGCATCCCCCACCTTCAGGCCTAGCCTGGCACCCCCCACCTCTGGGCCCAGCCTGGCACCTCCCACCTCTGGGATCAGCCTGGCATCCCCCACCTCTGGGCCCAGCTTGGAACCCCCGCCTCCGGGCCCAGCCTGGCACCCCTGCCCACCTGCAGGCCCAGCCTGGTACCCTACCATCTCCAGACCCAGCTAGGCCCTCAGATGCACCCTCCATCCCAAGTCCATGTGCCCACTGCTTACTCTGCCCCATGCCACAGGGTGGAGTGGGCGCAGGCACGCCAGGCCTTCTTCAGCTCGGGAAAGAACAAGGCTGCCTTGGAGGCCATCGAGCGTGCTGCTTTTTTTGTGGCCCTGGATGAGGAGTCCTACTGGTACGACCCTGAAGATGAGGCCAGCCTCAGCCTCTATGGCAAGGCCCTGCTACATGGCAACTGCTACAACAGGTTGGGCACCCCCCGCCCCACAGGTTATAGCTTAGGGTTAAAGGTTAGGGTTACAGTTAGAAGATTAAAGATAAAAGAAGGTAGGGTTATGGGCTGGGTGCAGTGGCACACACCTGTGATCCTAGCACTTTGGGAGGCCGAGGCGGGTGGGTCACTTGAGCCCAGGAGCTCAAGACCAGCTTGGGCAACATAGCAAGACCCCATCTTAAAAAAAAAGGAGTTAAGATTATGATTAATGGTTAGGTAGGGTTAGCACTTAAGGTTAAAGATTAGGGTTTGGGTTAGAGAATAGGAATAGGGTTAGAAGCTGGGCATGCTGGCAGGCACCTGTAATCCCAGCTAGTCACAAGTCCGAGGCAGGAGAATCCCTTGAACCCGGAAGGTTGCAGGGAGCCAAGATCGCACCACTGCACTCTAGCCTGGGCGACAGAGCAAGACTCCATCTAAAAAAAAAAAAAGGAATAGGGCTAGAAATTAGGGTTGGGTTACTATTAGGGTTAGGGTTAGAGGTAACATCCAAGTTAGGGTTAAAGGTTAGCGTTGCAGGTCAGGCTCCTGTGGACATTCCAAGCTTTGGTTCTTCATGCGTCTACTCTTCCTGCAGGTGGTTTGACAAATCCTTCACTCTCATTTCCTTCAAGAATGGCCAGTTGGGTCTCAATGCAGAGCATGCGTGGGCAGATGCTCCCATCATTGGGCACCTCTGGGAGGTAATAGTCTTGCAGAGGGAACCTACAGGGTAGGCCATAGAGGATGAGGCTGGCCTCTCAGTCTCATCCTCTCCCTATAGTTTGTCCTCGGCACAGACAGCTTCCACCTGGGCTACACGGAGACTGGGCACTGCCTGGGCAAACCGAACCTTGCACTGGCACCTCCTATGCGGCTACAGTGGGATATTCCAAAACAGGTGGGTCGGAAGCACCCAGAGCAAGTGTGAGACCACAAAGCAGCAGGCAGCTACAACCCCAACAAGGCCTGAGTCCCCCTTCTCCTCCCCAACTGCTGGCCCCACCGCCTGGCCCAGCCCTCAGAGGAAGGCACAGGATGACTCAGGATACCCGTAGGGTCCAAACTGGCTTCAGGGAGGACAGAGACCACACACTGCCCCTGGGGCCATCTGTGTTTAGAGGAGGCACTCACAGGCTCCTGAAGCTCCTTTCAGCACTTTCTTCTCCACAAAGCTCAGCCCAGCCTCTGGCAGCTGATTCTCCCTCAGGTTGTCCTTTGCGTACCCTCCTCCTGAAGATGTAGGGGCCAGCTGTGCCCTTCCTCCACCAGCTAAACTTCATGCCTCCTGGACGTGACCTAGAGTCCTGCTTGGAGAGCCCTGCCTGCAGCTGACCCTTCCCATGTCTTGGCAGTGCCAGGCAGTCATCGAGAGTTCCTACCAGGTGGCCAAGGCACTGGCAGACGATGTAGAGTTGTACTGCTTCCAGTTCCTGCCCTTTGGCAAAGGCCTCATCAAGAGGTGCCAGACCAGCCCGGACGCCTTTGTGCAGATTGCACTGCAGCTGGCTCACTTCCGGGTAGGCGTCCCACCTCCAGCTACTGAGAGGGCAGGGTGGTACGAGGGTCCACTTGCCAGATTCACCCCTCTGTATACCCCAGGACAGGGGTAAGTTCTGCCTGACCTATGAGGCCTCAATGACCAGAATGTTCCGGGAGGGACGGACTGAGACTGTGCGTTCCTGTACCAGCGAGTCCACAGCCTTTGTGCAGGCCATGATGGAGGGGTCCCACATGGTGAGTCTCCTCTGCCCCACATGGGGGGTCAGTCATCTGGTGAGTTGCCCCTTCTGCCTCCCACCTGCCTGGAGGATCAGTGCTGCTCTTCACTCCTTTACTTCTGCCCCGCAGAAAGCAGACCTGCGAGATCTCTTCCAGAAAGCTTCTAAGAAGCACCAGAATATGTACCGCCTGGCCATGACAGGGGCAGGGATCGACAGACACCTCTTCTGCCTTTACGTAGTCTCCAAGTACCTGGGAGTCAGCTCTCCTTTCCTAGCTGAGGTTAGCACTGTTGATGGGCGTGTCCATTTTTTTTTTTTCTGAGACGGAGTCTTGCTCTGTCACCCAGGCTGGAGTGCAATGGCGCAATCTCAGCTCACTGCAACCTCCACCTCCCGGGTTCAAGTGATTCTCTTGCCTCAACCTCCTGAGTATCTGAGACTACAGGCACCCACCACTACACCTAGCTAATTTTTGTATTTTTGTGGAAACGGGGCTTCACCATATTGGTCAGGCTGGTCTTGAACTCCTGACCTTGTGATCCACCCGCCTCGGCCTCCCAAAGTGCTGGGATTACAGGCATGAGCCACTGCGCCTGGCCGGGTGTATCCTTTGTCTTATTGCCCTCCTACACCCAGGGGCTGGGCCATCTCATGATGGGGCACAGCCTGTTTTCTGTCTGGCTCCGCTGAAGCTCCCTGGAGGGCTGGGCCAGCTTTCCTGCCCACACCCCACCTGGGCCTGTGGTCCTGGGGCTGCGCAGGAGCAGCAGCCTCTTCACGGTGTTGGTGGTCTTGTGACAGGAAACAGACAAATGTATAATCTGTCAGGGGGTGACAGCACTACTGAGAGTAGTGAGGCTCAGGGGGATGGGGAGGGGCAGAGCAGAGGGAGAGCTGGGCAGGTCACAGGAGCCTTACGTGGCATGATGTGTAGGGGACCACAGGGCGGTGGCCAGGGAGCTCCTGCACTCATGTCCACTCCTGCAGCTCAGCAGAACAGTGCCTGGCTCAGAGTTGGTCACAGACACCACCGGTCAGACAGGTGCTGTGGGCATGTAGCCTCTGACCAGCTGTGGCCTCCCTCTTACAGGTGCTCTCGGAACCCTGGCGCCTCTCCACCAGCCAGATCCCTCAATCCCAGATCCGCATGTTTGATCCAGACCAGCACCCCAATCACCTGGGTGCTGGAGGTGGCTTTGGCCCTGTGAGTGCCCCTGAAGTGGGTGGATGGGCAGCCCCAGGGCCCTGGGGGTTTCAGTGGAGAGTTACAGGCCCTAAAGTCAGACCAGAGGCAGGAGCAACTTGCTTAGAGGAGAGCATAACCCCAGACCTGCACAGAAGCAGAATGTTAGCTATGGACTCAGGCAGCCAGGTACCTGGGACCCACCCATTCCAAATACCTCCTTGCTGGAGCATGACCATGCCTGGGGCTGGTTTCCAGGGTACCAGGCAGTGCCCTGGGTGCATCTGAAGTCTGCTTATCCAAGAGAGTACAGCTGTCTCCCACAGAAACCTTCACATGGGCTAGTTTGTCAGAAGGCTAGAGAACAAATACTCTGGAGAGAAATGGAGTGATCGACAGTATAAGCCCCCTGAGGGAAACTGGGAGGTCCCTAGATCCCTTGGCAGGGTCTGGGCAGCATTCTTTGGTTTTCACCATTTTCTGGTGGTGGTCCTCAGGAAAAATGCAGTATTTAGGGCTGGGGCCTGTTCTTGCAAATCCTGTGGGAAGAAAAAGTACAGTATCAGCTTGGCTTTCAGATCTTCAGGATTTGGTTTATGCCTTCTCCTTCACACTTCCTGTTGCCCTTAGGTAGCAGATGATGGCTATGGGGTTTCCTACATGATCGCAGGCGAGAACACGATCTTTTTCCATGTCTCCAGCAAGTTCTCAAGCTCAGAGACGGTGAGTCTCCTGTCCCAGGTCAGGCCTGAGGAAGGGGTGCCACCTGGGGCTGCCCAGGAACACAGGTGTCTTTGGTTGGGGAGGAGTCCTTGCTTGTGGGGACAGAGGGGTGAGTGCATATCTGAAGGTGCATCTGAGCTCTTGGCTTCCACAGAATGCCCAGCGCTTTGGGAACCACATCCGCCAAGCCCTACTGGACATCGCTGATCTTTTCCAAGTTCCCAAGGCTGACAGCTGAAGGTTGGAGAAATGCCAGCTGCCCTTTTGCCCCCACATGGTGGAGGAAGGGGCCTGTGGTGGCTCACAGGCATGAGGGGTGGCCATGCACAGGTGCCCAGGCTCCAAGGACAGCTGTGGCAGCAGGCCCTCGCTGGGCAGATGCATGTCCCTGAGGGCCCAGGTGGTGGAGGTGGGCTTGGAACAGGAGGGAATTTTGATTTTTTTTTTCTTGATAGATACTAATAAAAATAAGGCTGTGTAATTTTCTCTCAGCCCTTAGGTACATGTGTTTTGTGTGGGAATTAGGAGGCCATCCCCCTTACCCCAGCTCAGACCAGAGAGGTGGCAAGAGAAGGACTAGGGCTGAGAGACTGTTCATGAAGGACTTGTGTGATCTGCTTTGAAATGTGTGACTTTGCCAAGTGATGTAGACTCTGAGATAGCTGTCCATGTCCACATATGTGCTTGGAATAAATTCTTGCTTCAGAACCTTCACCTGTTCCCCGGGGCCACTTCTGTTTGTCTGTCTGCTGGAGAGCAAGCCCACCTGTCTCCCATGCAGAGGGATGTATGATGCACCCCTCTTGGCTGGGGCACAACCCTGCAGAGGCCCCACAGCCTCTTCTCAGCATAGAAAGGGGCTGCAGTCCCAGGCCTGAAGTCTTGGGGTGCCAGGTGGTCATGTCTGCGAGAGGGCACATGGGATGATCTGCAGCAACAGATGCTCTTTCATTTAGGTTGGCTTGGCTACTAAAATCATGTTAAGAGTAAATAAAATATATATATTTTTTGAGATGGTGTTTCGCTCTTGTTGCCCATGCTGGAGTGCAGTGGTGTGATCTTGGCTCACTGCAACCTCTGCCTCCTGGGTTCAAATGATTCTCGTGCCTCAGCTTCCTGAGGAGCTGGGATTACAGGCATGCACTAGCATGCCCAGCTAAGTTTTTGTATTTCTTTTTTTTTGAGTCAGAGTCTCATTCTGTCACCCAGGCTGGAGTGCAATGGCATGATCTCAGCTCACTGCAAACTCCACCTCTCAGGTTCAAGCAATTCTCTTGCCTCAGCCTCCTAAGTAGCTGGGATTACAGGCACCTGCAACATGCCCGGCTAATTTTTGTATTCTTTAAGTAGAAACGGGGTTTCACCACGTTGACCATGTTGGTCTCAAACTCCTGATCTCAGGTGATCCACCTGCCTTGGCCTCCCAAAACGCTGGGATTACAGGAGTGAGCCACCACACCTGGCCTAATTTTTTATATTTTTAGTAGAGATGGGGTTTTGCCATGTTGGCCAGGCTAATCCTGAACTCCTGATCTCAGGTGATCCCCCCGCCTTGGCCTCCCAAAGTGCAGGGATTACAGGCATGAGCCACCGCGCCTGGCCATAAAAAATAATTTTTATGAAAAGTATTAATAGGCCCTCAATTACTGTTGCCACATGCTTGGATGAATCTGTATCTTGGGTGCCAAGAACCCAGAAGTGAATTAGATACAGTTCGGGACATTCATTTAGGAACCAGCGTCTTCATCTGTTTTTGTTTTTCTTTTTTTCATGAGATGATGGGGTCTCACTCTATTGCCCAGGCTGGTCTCAAACTCCTGAGCTCAAGTGATCCTCCCACCTCCACCTTCCGAAGTGCTAGGATTACAGGCATGAAGCCACCATGCCCGCCCAGGAACCAGTGTCTGCTGAACACCCACCACAGACTTGGCCCTGTGCTGGAGATTCAGTGACAAGCAAGGTCATGTCCCTGCCCATGTCAAATGCACTGCTAGGTGAGACAGGCGTGGTCAGAGGACAGAGCAGCTGGCCAGAAACCAGGAGGCTTTTGGAATTATCCACTTAGCAAGTACAGACATGGGGTTGCTTAATGAAGGGGATACATTCTGAGAAATGTGTTGTTAGGCAGTTTCGTTGTGCAAACATTCTAGAGTGCATTTACACAAACCAGGATGGTACAGCCTACTACAGACCTGGGCAATATTGCATACCCTGTTGCTCCTGGGCTATACCCCATTACAGCATGTTATTATACTGAATACTGTAGGCAACTGTAATACAATGGTAAGTCTTTGTGTATCCAAACATGTCTAAACATAGAAAGGTACAGTAAAAAATGTTATATAGGCTGGGTGCGGTGGCTCATGCCTGTAATCCCAGCACTTTGGGAGGCCAAAGTGGATGGGTCATCTGAGGTCAAGAGTTCGAGACCAGCCTGGCCAACATGGTGAAACCCTATCTCTACTAAAAATACAAAAATTAGCTGGGCGTGGTGGCAGGTGCCTGTAACCCCAGCTACTCGGGAGGCTGAGGCAGGAGAATCGCTTGAACCTGGGAAGCAAAGATTGCTGTGAGTCAAGATCGTGCTGCCGACAAGAGCAAGACTTTTGTCTAAAAAAAAAAAGTTATATAAAATATTAAAAATGGTACACTTATATAAGACACTTTCCATGAATTTAGCTTACAGGACTGGGAGTTGCTCTGGGTGAGTCAGTAAGTGAATGGTGAGTGAATGTGAAGGCCTAGGACATTATATTATTATAGACTTTATAAACATTGTACACTTTGGCTACAGTAATTTATACATTTTTTTCTTTCTTTAATAAACCTTAGTTTATTGTAACTTTTTTACTTTATAAACTTTTTAATTTTTTTTTAGCTTTTTAGTAATAACAGCTTAAAACACAAAGACTGTACAGCTATACAACAATATTTTTTCTTAATATCCTTATTCTATAGTTTTTTTCTATTTTTATTTTTACTTTTTTTTTTTTTTTTTGAGATGGAGTCTCACTCTTGTTGCCCAGGCTGGAGTGCAATGGCTCAATCTCGGCTCACCACAACCTCTGCCTCCCAACAGCTAGGCTGTCTCAGCCTCCCGAGTAGCTAGGATTACAGGCATGTACCACCTCACCCAGCTAATTTTGTATTTTTAGTAGAGACAGGGTTTCTCCATGTTGGTCAGGCTGGTCTCAAACTCCTGACCTCAGGTGATCCACCTCCCTTGGCTTCCCAAAGTGCTGGGATTACAGGCGTAAGCCACCACACCCAGCCTTATTTTTACTTTTTAAACTTTTTGATAAAAATCAAGATGCAAACACACACATTAGCCTAGGCCTACACAGGGTCAGGATCATCGATATCACCATCTTCCACCTCCACATCTTGTCCCACTGGAAGGTCTTGAGGCATAATAACATGCGTGGAGCTGTCATCTATGATAACAGTGCCTTCTAGAAAACCTACTGAAGGATCTGCCTGAGGCATTGTACAGGTAACTTTCTTTTAGAAGAAATACATTCTAAAATAATGATTAAAAGTACAGTAAATATGTAAACCAGTGACATAGTCATGTATTATCAAGTATGTACTGTACATAATTATATGTGCTGTGCTTTCACACAACAGGCAGTGCAGTAGGTTACACCAGCATCACCATGCACAAGTGAGTAATGAATGCATTGTGCTACAGTGTTTCCATGGCTACCACCTCACTGGTAATAGGAGTTTTTCAGCTCCATTATAATCTTATGGGACCATGGTGGTATATGCCACCTACTGCTGACCAGAACATCGTGATGCAGTACATGTCTGTACTTACTGAGTGCCTACAGTGTGCACCGTGATGCAGCAGTGAACAAACCTGGCAAACAGTTCCTGCTCATGCAGCTTAGAGTCTAGTAAAGGAGACAGACAATTACCAAGAAGAATGTGTAAATTACAGAGTAAGTTAGTTGATAATAAATGCTAAGGAACAGCCAGTATAATATGGCTGGGGTCAGGACAGAGGATTCAATAAGATTATGAAGATGGGATGGAGGTAGATACCACACCAACAGTTGCTGGACAGTTTGAAGGAGCAGATGTTGATGACTGAACATATGTGTGTGTGTGTGTTTTTTTGGAGACGGAATTTCACTCTTCTTGCCCAGGCAGGAGTGCAATCGCAGGGTCTTGGCTCACCGCAACCTCCGCTTCCCAGGTTCAAGTGATTCCCCTGGCTCAGTCTCCCGAGTAATTGGGATTACAGGCATGTGCCACCATATCTGGCTAATTTTGTATTTTTAGTAGAGATGGGATTTCTCCATGTTGGTCAGGGTGGTCTCGAACTCCCAACCTCAGGTGATCTGCCCACCTTAGCATCTTGAAGTGCTGGGATTACAGGCGTGAGCCATTGTGCACGGCCTACTGAACATGATTTATGCAGGTTTAAGATTCTGCTTCTGGGCTGGAAGTGGTGGCTCACGCTTGTGATCCCAGTACTTTGGGAGGCCGAGGCAGGCGGATCACAAGGTCAAGAGATTGAGACCATCCTGGCCAACATGGTGAGACCCCGCCTCTACTAAAAATACAAAAATTAGCTGGGCGTGGTGGCTCACATCTGTAGTCCCAGCTACTTGGGAGACTGAGGCAGGAGAATCACTTGAACCTGGGAGGCGGAGGTTGCAGTAGGCCAAGATCGCGCTACTGCAAACCAGCCTGGTGACAGAGCAAGACTCTGTCTCAAAAAAAAAAAAAAAAGATTCTGCTCCTAACTGTAGGAGAGAATTTGGTGCCTTTTCCACTTTTTCCACTCTGGGCAAAGTTGATGAAAGTCTTTTTCCTTTTCCAAAACCCAGCCTGAACCAGTTCTTTCTTGAGACAGACTACACTGAGATAAGTTGTCACCAGCAGAAGACAAATACTATGACCTTTATTAACAAAGGTGAATTAACCAAGAGGGTATTTGTAGACCCCAAAACTTTCTGTGTCTGGGTACCCTGTGAGTAGGCCTGCAATTCCTGCCTTCACTGTGTGCTTCCTCTGTAAGCTAGCTAACCTATGTGGTGAAAATGCACAGGAGCTTGGCAGTGTTTACCTGCTGCTGTTATCACCTTTTAGTTTATATCCTTTACTTTCCAACCTTTTACATAAGTTTCTGTAACAGAACCAGTGAATCTGGGATGAAATCCTCAAAGTACTTTAAGTGATCATTGTTTTGCTTTTGTAATAGCTTAACACAGAAACCTAGGTCTTCTATATTAAAAAAAAATAAATGCTAAGAGGAAAAGTGAGTGGAGAGACAAAAGGAGGGGTGGGTAGCAATTTCAGACAGTGGCAAAAGCAGGTCTTTCTGATTGGGGTCCTTTGACCACAGGCCTGAAGGCGATGAGGAGCAAGTCATGTCTCTCATGTTCCATACCTAAGGGCAGAGTATTCCTGCCTGAAGGGATAGCAAGAGCCAAAGCTTTGAGGGTGGTGCCTGCTGTGATGAAGGATGTGGCCAGTGTGGAGTCAGGGATGGGAAGAGCAGGAAGCACAGCTAGATCGGGGTGACAAGGGCCTCATAGGCCAGACTCTGGATTTTCTGAATGACAGTGGAAGCTGTTGGGCTTTGAGCAGAGAGTGATATAATCTGTCCTAATTTTAAGGGAATCACTGGCTAACCAGGGTGCTGTTAGAATAAAGTAGGACACAGTAACAGTGGAAACCAGGAGATGTGTTGGAAGAGTGCTCATGGTGGTGGTGGAGCTGGAAGAAATGAATGGCTTAAACTAAGGCAGTGCCATAGGAAAGTGGAATGAAGGAGTGTGGGATGTCAAACACAGGACTCACAAGTCTAATCAGGGGGAATCAAAGATAACTCATGTCTTCTATTGTGGGTGATTGGGTGATTAAATTAGATCTTTAAATGTTGAATTTGACTTGCCTATAAGAAATAGCTTTGAAAATGTCTCAGACTCTTGAAAATATAAATTAAAACCTAAGGAGAGATCTAGGGTCCTTATAACAGTTTTAAAGATAGTTAAAACCTTGAAAGCACATGAGAGGATTCCCAAGGCAGAGGCTCTTCACCTCTTTCAAGTCTTCATGAGCTTATAAGAGTACACCTCTGCCCACAAAATGCTACATTCCGTATCAGAGCTTTCTTCAGCTTCCAAAAGTCTTTTCAGTGACCTCTGCCTGTTTGGGTACCAGTGAAGCCTCCCCTGGGAAAGTGCCTGGGTTTTGGTAGGTTTCTGGGGACGTCAGCTCACCGCATACTGAGACAGCAGTGAATAGAGTTTCTAACAAGCTAGGCTTTAATTAACATCAAAATTACTATTGAAGTTCTTTTATCTGATTTGTTCTGAGTTAAAATAAGTGAGATGAGGAACAACAGTGCTAAACTGGGGTATAAACCTCTGGTGACTGCTGGGCATGGTAGCTCATGCCTGTAATTCCTGTACTTTGGGAGGCCAAGGCAGAAGGACTGCTTGAGACAGACCAGCCTGGGTAGCATAGTGAGACCCCATCTCTACAAAAATTTTTTTAAAAATTAGCCAGGTGTGGTGGGATTTGCCTGTGGTCCCAGTTACTCAGGAGACTGAGGTGGGAGGATTACTTGAGCCTAAGAGATGGAGGCTGCAGTGAGCCATGATTGACCCACTGCATTCTAGCCTAGGTGACAGAGTAACATACTGTCTCAAAAAATAAAATCTCTGGTGACAACCCACCAAACCCTGATTACTTCCCCTGTGTCCCATAGGTCTACATTAATAAAGGCTAGCAGCCATACATATATCCTAAAACCTCATGGCTCAACCCAATAGAAGTTGGACTGTAGAGGTCAAATAGTTGGCTGAGATGAGGGCTCTGCTGCATACTGTTATTCAAGGATCTATGGTGACAGAGGCCCTGACTTCAGCAGGTAGTTGTCAGGCTGCCTTGGACATCAACATCATAAATACATGGGGATAGAGGAGGGGCCACTTGTGGGAGGCTTTGATAGCCTCAACCTCAAAGTGATACACAGCATTTCTCTCCACACCCTCTGGCCAAGACTTGTATTTCAAAAGAACTCGAGAAGTAGAGTCTAGCTGTGTGTCCAGGGTGTAAAGGAAACATTTAGTGATAGTTGGTCTCCGATACACAAAGGGATGGAAAGACCAGCCTGACATCTGGGGCTTCCCAAGAGCCAGTGCCTTCACAGACTGGAGTTTACAGGGTGTTTCAGGTAGCCCACCTCCAGCTCCTGAGCAGGGTACTCATGAGCCCGCACACTCCAGCTCAACTGACACTTTCCTGAGTCTTCTCTGTCCCTTACCAAGCACCCTGAGCCTAGAAAACACTTACCATTCCCCAAAGGAGGCAGGCTGAGCCACACCCTTGCCTTTGCCCTAGATAGACCTTCTGCTTGGAATCCTGTGCTCTTTCTCCTATTCTTCCTGGAAGTAGTCTTCATTAGCCATAGGAATTATTCCTGATTTGGGCCGGGCACAGTGGCTCACGCCTGTAATCCCAGCACTTTGGGAGGCCAAGGTAGATGGATTGCCTGAGGTCAGGAGTTTGAGACCAGCCTGGCCAAAATGGCAAAACCCCATTTCTACTAAAAATACAAAAACTAGCCAGGTGTGGTGGCGGGCACTTGTAATCCCAGCTACTGGGGAGGCTGAGGCAGGAGAATCGCTTGAACCTGGGAGGCAGAAGTTGCAGTGAGCTGAGATCGT
The DNA here is from genome assembly GCA_963573385.1 of Cacajao melanocephalus. Classification (NCBI taxonomy): domain Eukaryota; kingdom Metazoa; phylum Chordata; class Mammalia; order Primates; family Pitheciidae; genus Cacajao; species Cacajao melanocephalus. Next base: position 66,699 of record CAUYLG010059825.1, read on the forward strand.
GCCACTGCACTCCCTCCTGGACAACAGAGCAAGACTCCGTTTCAAAAAAAAAAACATTATTCCTGATTCCTGTTTCTCTGGGGTGCAGTAACAGAAATTGGCTCTGGGCTGTATAAGCAAACGGAATTATGAAGAGCAGCTCACAGGTGGAAAGGGATGGCCAGAAAACTGGGTTTGACAGGGGCAGGAACCTGGCAGCTGGGGGATGGAGTGTGGCCCAGGCAGCAGCCTCCTCCTCAATAAACAAGCCAATGCTCACTCCTTGCCCAGAACTGTCTGGCTCAACTCTAGCCATTTTTCCTCCTCTGGAATCAGGCTGCTGAGAATCAGAATCCCTGAGAGAAAATTCAGGAGGTCTCAGGTTTGTCAGGATTCTCAAACACACAGGTGTTCAAAAATCAAAGTTAACCTTCCAAACTGGCTTCTCTCCCACTCTTCCACATCTCTGCCGGTATCACCCCAGCAAGAACAGAAGCCCGTTTCTTCTTCCTCCCTCCCTCCCACATTACCAAGCCCTGTCAAGTGGACCTTGGAATGGCTTTGACCAACCGCCTCTGACCACCACTCAGCCAAACAACAGCAACGGCCGGCTTCGTCACCACCCGCCTCGGCAGCCGGAGACCGCTTAACTCTGCCACTTGCCTGCTTACCACCCTTCCAGGGTGCCCATGGCCCTCCGAAAAAAAGGCTGAGCTCAGCCCAGCCTCTGATCAGCCTCCGCCCAGCCAGAGCTTTCTGTCACTGCCCCTCTCGGTGCTGAGTGGTTCTGCTTCCAGTTCTTGCCTGGAGACCAGGGGCGCCCGGGAGACCCCAGCCCTTTCCAGCGCGCGTGGACCTGCGTGGGCCTCTACCTCGTCTCCGTGAGTCTGGGTTGCCTCTGAGACACTTGCCACACAATGCCGGCCACACATGGTCGCTGTGACAGTGGAAATAGCTGGGCGTTCCGCTACTCATTCGACACATTTTTACCAGCACCTTTGGTACCAAACGCTGTCCTAGACACTGGGCAAACGAGGCCCTGCGTGTAAGTCCTTAAGCTCAAGAAGGAGGTGGGGGCAAAACGGTCAGGCCCGGAAGCTCCTCGTCTCCCTGGATTCTCCCTCAACCTCAGGACGTCCCCAGCACCGCACCAGCCGGTCCCAGACCCGGACGCCGCCGACCTGCAGGAGCGGCCCCGCCCCTTTTCCCGAGGACACCCAATGAGGGCGAGAGGCCACTTCCGGGGCGGGTCTGCTAACGGAAAGGGCCGGGCATCGCTCCCGAGGAGCGGCCTTGTTCCTCAAGCGGCCGCTGGGGGCGCCAGAGCAGAACCGGAGCGCGGGCCAAGCCGGAGGTGAGCGAGGCCGCGCCGTCCGGGGCCTCTGCCCTCCCGACGCGCGTCCGGGCTGCCCCTGACCCTGTTCTAGCGTTCGCGGCAGCACCAAGCTCAAACCTGACCCTTGACATTGACCCACCACCCGTCACCCATGCCACCTCCCCCAACGCCCCTCACCCGCCTCACGCCTCGCCCCTCACCAGCCTCACCCCTCACCCGCCTCACCCGCCTCGCCCCTCGCCCGCCTCGCCCCTCGCCCGCCTCGCCCCTCACCCGCCTCGCCCCTCGCCCGCCTCGCCCCTCACCCGCCTCGCCCCTCACCCGCCTCGCCCCTCACCCGCCTCGCCCCTCACCCGCCTCACCCCTCGCCCCTCACCCGCCTCGCCCCTCGCCCCTCTCCCCCCTCGCCCCTCACCCGCCTCGCCCCTCGCCCCTCACCCACCTC
>CAUYLG010059826.1:0-59796 GCA_963573385.1 Cacajao melanocephalus
AAGCCGGCGGTCGGCGTCTGCTGTGACCTGACTCTCAGGGAGGCGACCCCGTGAGGCGGCGGGGCTGAGGGCACCTGGTTAATATCTAACGGCAATCTCGCCTCCAGCCTGGCTCACAGTTCCTGTGAACCCGGTGAGGACGCTGCACGGTGACGACGGAAGGGTCACCAGGCAGAATCCAGACTCGTGTGGAGTTTGTGCTTGGAAAGAGGAGCTGTGATCTGTGGGGTCCCCAATACCTTCTTTTTTCCCAAGGGCGACCAGTCTTCCAAAGATGTGGGCAGCAGGGTCTCAAATCCATCACCCTGTCCCCTCATCCTAACTCCTCCTAGGGCTGGCAGTAAATCCCTTGGTTTCCAGAGCCTTCCCCAGACTAACTTTCTTTCCTCTCAATTCACAGCAACTTTATGAACTCGTTCCTCAGGCAATATTTCAAACAGAGACATTATTTTAATTGTCACCTTTGTTTTCACATAGCAATGTATGGCTCTTTTTAAAATATTTGTTTAGTGTTTGTGAACATTTCACATGTGAGGAAGCAAAGAATAACCACTTGACTCCAGTGTAGAAAAGGAAAGTATGTGTGTGTGTGTGGCTGTCCTTTATCTTGTTTACACAGAGATACCTTTAAAGAATATTTTCAGTTGAGGTTCCTCTTTGCAAATGATACAGGGTGATCTGTCCTCAGCCCACCCTCTATGGTATCCTGGTCCTGGGTTACAGAACTGTTTGGGGCTACTCCACGATGCCCATAGCTGCTGAATCTTTTGTAGTATGTAGTGAATATCAGCTTTGAGTCACTCCTCCCAGAGGACAGCCTGAGGTGAGGGGTGGGACCTTATAGGGGAGCAGCTGGGTGCCATCAGGTGGGAGGAGTTCCCTGGTATACTGTTCCTCAAAAAGTGAAGCCGTTAAAATATTCAGCTTTTCTTCCTCCAATCCCAGTTTCCATTCCTTGGGAACACATGGCTGGTGAGCCAGCTGGTTGGTGGTATTCAGGGTAGCGTTTCCTGAGAGGGTAGTTACTCAGCAGTTCAGTGAGCAGGATGGGGGTGGGAGATATCCCAAGTGATAGGAGGACCTGAACTGACACTTGAGTCAGATTTGTCTGCATTCCAGTCAGCCCCTCCCTGCATTTGTCATCTTGAAAAGATTTGTTCACTCATTTCAGCTTCAGCTTTTTATTAACCCCAAAACGCATTTTATCATTAGGTCTTAATAAAGAAGATAAATTATGTTCAAAGAGGCAAGAACAAGTTGGGTTTCAGAAAACAAATTACATATTTAGTCCTGTGTTTTATTTATTTATTATTTTTAACTTTTATTTACTTTCTTTTGAGATGGAGTCTCACTCTGTCACCCAGGCTGGAGTGCAGTGGCGAGATCTCGGCTCACTGCAGCCTCCATCTCCAGGGTTCAAGCAATTCTCTCACCTCAGCCTCCTGAGTAGCTGGGATTATATATGTATGCCACCATGCCCAGCTAATTTTTTTGTATTTTTAGTAGAGACGGGGTTTCACCATGTTGGCCAGGCTGATCTCGAACTCCTGAGCTCAAGTGAGCCATCTGCCTCAGCCTCTCAAAGTGCTAGGATTACAGGAGTGAGCGACTGCACCTGGCCTCAGGTCTGGTTTTTTATTGGACAATTTCAAATGGAATTTCATGGCCCAGCAGTGAAAAGAAATTGGGAAAAACTGTTTTTCATTATGACTGCAGAAAAATGAATACATTTTTGCAAGAAAGTGTGGTGGATATATTGATAAATTATAAAGATTTACCAAAATGTTAGTTCCTCTCCTTTGTAGAGTGGAGAATTTGAGACAGTGAATAACTATTATGTTCCTATTATGTAGACTTGACAGACTAATGCTAAATTCTGTGGGACAGGACTTTCCAACAGCTAAAGAACTCAAATATCATTATTTACTAACTAAATGATGTATTATTATGGAAATGATAAATTAATGACATTTGTTGTCTGAAACAGATAGATACCTGTGCTTTTCCTGTTGAACTATAAAATATAGGTCCTTTGCAGTTTCCTTCTCTCCTATAAACATAAATGCTGGATTGGAGTGATTTTTCTGGGTTCATCACACATGAGTAATTTGTTTTTAAATACCCATGTAAGGCATGTAAAGGTAAATGAGTAGCCTTGACTGGGATGGAGAAGCCTGAGGCCACTGACTCTGAGCTAAGGTCAATCTGGAGCCTGCAAAGAGAAGTCATTGAAGACCCAGTTGAGTTGGTTCTTCCTGGGTAACCTCCCTGGCAGGTGTCCCAACCTGTTCATTCCAAACATGGGAGGAACCCTTTATGCTGAGAGAAGCGACAGAGCACTGGAAAGTTGAAGATCCACAGGCAGAGACATTTAGGGCGATGCCCTGTCTGAGGTTATCTTTGTTACTGTTGTGGGGCTGTTGCTAGACATTCTCAAGTAAAATAAATCTGGATTTGAGTAAGAAGTGACTTCATTCTAAAAGTATATTGCAAAAGGAGAAAACTACCAACTATAAGATCTGCAAGGATCTCAAAGCTTAGACAGAAAATGGCTTTTCTTTTTTTTTTTTTCTTTTTGTTTCTGGTTTTTGAGGCAGAGTCTCACTCTGTTGCCGAGGCTGGAGTGCTGTGGCGCAGTCTCGGTTCACTACAACCTCTGTCTCCCGGATTCCTGCCTCAGCCTCCCAAGTAGCTGAGACAACAGGCATGTGCCACCACACCCTGCTAATTTTTTGTTATTTTTAATAGAGACGGGGTTTCAACATGTTGGCCAGGCTGGTCTTGAACTCCTGACCTCAGGTGATCCACCTACCTTGGCCTCCCAAAGTGTTGGAATTACAGGCATGAGCCACCACGCCTGGCCTTTTTTTTGTTTGTTTGAGACGGAGTCTTGCTTTTTCACTTAGACTGATGTGTAGTGGTGTGATCTCAGCCCACTGCAACCTCTGCCTCCCCGGTTCAAGTGATTCTCCTGCCTCAGCCTCCTGAGTAGCTGGAATTACAGGCGCCCGTCATCACACCCAGCTAATTTTTATATTTTTAGTAGAGACGGGTTTCACCATGTTGACCAGGCTGGTCTCAAACTCCTGACCTCAAGTGATTTGCCCACCTTGGCCTCCCAAAGTGCTGGGATTGCAGGCATGAGCCACCACACCCAGCCAGAACATTTCTTTTCTTTCTTTTTTTGAGACAGAGCCTGTCTGTCTGTTGCCCATCCTAGAGTACAGCTGGATCTCAGTTCACTGCAAGCTCCGCCTCGTGGGTTCAAGTGATTCTTCTGCCTCAGCTTTCCAAGTAGCTAGGACTACAGGCACATGCTACCACACCCAATGAATTTTTTGTGTTTTTAGTAGAGATGGGGTTTCACCATGTTAGCCAAGATGGTCTTGATCTCCTAACCTCTTGATTCACCTACCACGGCCTCCCAAAGTGCTGGGATTACAGGTCTTTTTTTGCTCTGTCACCCAGGTCACATGATCTCAGCTCACTGCAACCTCCGTCTCGCCTCCTGAGCTCAAGTGATCCTCCCACCTCAGCCTCCCGAGTGGCATACAGGCACGCATCAGTACGCCCAGCTAATTTTTGTATTTTTCATAGAGATGAGGTTTCGCTATGTAGCCCAGGCTGATCTTGAACTCATAGGCTCAAGTGATCCGCCTGCCTTGGCCTCCCGAAATATGGAGATTACAGGTGTGAGCCGCCTGACCTGGCCTGAGGTGATTTATTTAATTCTAGCTGTTAACCAGGATTACAGAGCTGGGGTTAAATCAACATTATTAGAAGTCTGCTTTTACATTCACTGTGTTTGTTTAATCAGAGTATTGTACAAATTTAAAAGTCTGTTGGGGCTGACTTAAAGAAAGACACCTTTTGGTTCTGCATGCTGGATGAAAGGTTTATGAATCTGAGAGTTTATTTGGGTCTGTGATATAGTTTTAAAAAATATTTGGTCTTTTTTGTTGTTGTTGTTGTTGTTGTTTTTTGAATCTTACTCTGCCACCTAGGCTGGAGTGCAGTGCATGATCTCGGCTCACTGCAACCTCCATCTCCTGGACTCAAGCAGTCTTCCTGCCTCAACCCCCTAAGCAGCTGAGACTACAAGTGTGCGCCACCATGCCCAGATAATGTTTGTATTTTTTATAGAGCCAGGGTTTCACCATGTTGCCCAGGCTGGTCTTGAACTCCCGACCTCAGATGATTCTTCTACCTCAGCCTCCCAAAGTGCTGAATTTACAGACGTGAGTCACAGTGTCCAGCCTAAAAAATATTTGGTCATTATTTCTAGGTCCTGGCAAAGAAGTCCTAAAATCCTTGGATTTTTGTGAGTGATGGGAATGTGTTTTGTTATTCCCACCAAGCTCTTGTCAGACCTTAGGTAAAGTTATGCTAATTAGGTGACTCAGAGTGAGGTCACTAGGTAACTTCAGGATGGGGACTGGTGACCTGAAAGAGCAAACACATAATGGCAGGATTAGAACTTGAAGCCCCATCTTCTGACCCCAGGAAATGGAGGGAGGCTAGAGATTAAGTTGTATAAAATTTTTATTTTTTGAGATGGAGTTTCACTCTTGCCAGGCTGGAGTGCATTGGCATGATCTTGGCTCACTGCAACCTCTGCCTCCTAAGTTCAAGCGATTCTCCTGCCTCAGCCTCCTGAGTAGATGGGATTACAGGCATATGCCACCACACCCGGCTAATTTTTTGTATTTTTAGTAGAGACAGGGTTTCTCCATGTTGATCAGGCTGGTCTCGAACTCCTGACCTCAGGTGATCCTCCCACCTCGGCCTCCCAAAGTGCTGGGATTACAGGTGTGAGCCACTGAGCCTGACCAGTTGTGTTAAACCTATTGAACAAAGACATTGGGGCTGGGCGTGGTGGCTCACACCTGTTATCCCATCACTTTGCGAGGCCAAGGTGGGTGGATCACAAGGTCAGGAGTTGGAGACTAGCCTGGCCAACATGGCGAAACCCTGTCTCTACTAAAAGTACAAAAATTAGCTTGGCCTGTAGTCCCACCTGTCAGGAGGCTGAGGCAGGAGAATTGCTTGAACCTGGGAGGCGGAGGTTGCAGTGAGCCAAGATCTAGACACTACTCCAGCCTGGACGAAAAGAGTGAGACTCCATCTCAAAAAAAAAGAAAAGAAAAAAGACATTGGGACAGCCTCTAGGTTGGTGAACACATTGATGTGCTGGGAAGGTGGTATCACTCAAGAGGGCAAGCTTTACTCATCCCCGCCCTTTCCCTTGCTGAATACCTCTTTTCCATTTGGCTGTTGTTGAGAAATTCTTTATAACAAACCAGTAACCATAAGTGTTTTGCTGAGTTTCATGAGTTGTTTTAGCCAATTATTGAACCGGAGGCTGTTGTATTTATACCCAGTTGGTTAGAAGGTTAGTTCCTGGGGCTTACAAATGGCATCTGCAGTAGGGGCCTGTTGTTGGACTAAGCCCTCCAGTAGGAAACTTATGGGATCTGTGTTAATTCTGCGTGGTATAAGAATTGAATTATTGGACACCCAGTTGTTGCTGGAGAATTGGTTGGTGTTCAGCAAATGGCACACCTTTATTATCAGAAGTCAGAGGCACCACAGGTCAGAGCCTTACATGGACTGAGTGTCTGTTATTCATTACATGTTTATCGCATATGAATCCAGCCACATAGTTTTCTCTCTTCTGAGTTTTCAGTTAGTTAATATTACACTTACTATACCATTAATATTATGCTGATTTTTAGTTTCTTTGCCTCAGTCTGTTTGATACATGCTGCTGTCTGAGGCTATGAGTTACTTTACTCTCATATTCCACTGCTCATAGGACTTGAATTGTTTCATTTTTGCTAGACTTTGTTGACAATGTCATCTTTGTTTTTGTCCCCAAGTGCTAACACTTCATAAATTTTGTACATATGGGGGAAATATGCTGGGTTGTAGATTATGGATAGATATTAATTTACTAGGAAAACCTGTTGGCATGTATACATTAACTGGCAGACCATGTGTGCATGTATGCTTATTGCTTATAAATACTTACCTCCATGTGATTATATGTTGCTTTTTACTGACTAGCATTGGAGTTGAGCTTTTTTCCTTATGGTCTTTCATCTTCTGTGAAATAATTTTCAGCCATTTTCTCATTAATTAGTTAATTCATTTATGTTTGAGTCAAGGTCTTGCTCTGTCACTGAGGCGGGAGTAGTACAGTTCTGCAATCACAGCTCACTGCAGCCTCAGACTCCTGGGCTCAAACGATCCTCCTGCCTTAGTCTCCCATGTATCTGAAACTACAGGCACATGCTACCATTGCTGGCTAGTTTTTACATTTTTTGTGGAGACGAGGTTTTGCCATGTTGCTTAGGCTGATCTCAAACTCAAGCAGTGTTGGGAAGACAGGCGTAAGCCACACGCAACTCTACTTGATTTTCATACAGTTGAATTTCTCAGTCCCTTCCTTTGGGACCTGCTTTATTTCTTAGGTAAGAAAACTCAGCTGGGCATGGTGGCTAACACCTGTAATCCCAGCACTTTGGGAGGCCAAGGCAGGCAGATCACTTGAGCTCAGGAGTTTGAGGCCAGTATGGGAAACATGATGAAACCCCATCTCTATAGAAAATACAAAAATTAGCCAGGCATGGTGGCTTGCATCTGTAGTCCCAGCTACTCAGGAGGCTGAGGGGGGAAGATCACTTGAGCCTGGGAGGCTGAAGCTGCAGTGAGTCATGACTGAGCTACTGCATTTCAGCCTGGGTGACAAAGTGAGACCCTGTCTTAAAAAAAAAAAAAAATAGAAAGAAGGAAGAAAGAAAACACTCCATATTGTTGAATCGGAAAACATTTTCCTATAGCTTGTGAAAGTGTGCTAGTTTTGTCTTTCACAGATATTGTTACGTTTTTCTACTTTAATCTTGAGGTCTCTCAAGACATGGGCTATAAACTCTATCCCTGCATTAGTGGATCCTAAGAGGTTTGGTTATGGATGTTTATATTTTGTCTTTCATGGATTACTTCTGTTGCCTGAAATGAAAGCTGCTGAGACAGAAGTGATTTGATAAAGGATTTTTGGAAGCCAAATTTGAGGATCAACCCAGAAAACACACCAACAAAGTTGGGTGTGTTCCAAAGTCTATTACAAGTTGGATACCTTTATAAGAAAGCTTAGGAGAATTAGAGGAGGACTCCTCACATTGGACTTTTCCTTTTAATTTTTTTTTTTTTTTGAGACAGAGTCTCGCTCTGTTGCCAGGCTGGAGTGCAGTAGCGCGATTTTGGCTCACTGCAACCTCCGCCTCCCGGATTCAAGCAATTCTACTGCACCACCACACCCAGCTAATTTTTGTATTTTTAGTAGAGACAAGGTTTCACCATGTTGGCCAGGATGGTCTCAATCTCTTGACCTCATGATCCGCCCGCCTCAGCCTCCCAAAGTGCTAGTATTACAGGCGTGAGCTACCGCGCCTGGCCATCTTTTTAATTTTTAATTTAATTTAATTTTTTTCCCCTCCATCTGGACTTGTCTTTTTTATTGGAGGGTACAATAGAGAGGTTACAAACAATGGGCTATGGATGACAACTTGCAGGCTAAAATGGTCTGTGAGGAAGACAGCAAAACTTCATGATTCAGAAACAAATCAATGTGTTTATCAATGTCAGTAGGTTACATGTTCATTAACACAGCAATAGATTGAGGAACTCACTGTAAGATTTGAGGGGCTTGGCTGGGTGCAATGGCTTACACCTATAACCCCAACAATTTAGGAAACTGAGGCAGGAGGACCACTTGATCCCAGGAGTTTGAGACCAAGTTAGATCACATACAGAGACCCAATCTCTACAAAAAATTAGTCAGGCCTGGTAGCACATGCCTGTAGTCCCAACTACTCACGAGGCTCAGGATGGAAGATTGCTTGAGCCTGGGAGTTTGAGTATGCAGTGAGCTATGAATGTGTCACTGCACTCCAGCCTGGGTGAGAGACCCTGTCTGAAAAAAAAAATTGAGGCACTCACAATAAGATTCTTTACTCGCCGGGTGCAGTGGCTCACGTCTGTAATCCCAGCACTTTGGGAGGCCGAGGCAAGTAGATCACCTGAGGTCAGGAGTTCAAGACCAGCCTGACCAACGTGGTGAAACCCCGTCTCTACTAAAAATACAAAATTAGCCGGGTGTGGTGGCGCATGCCTGTAATCCCATCTACTCAGGAGGCTGAGGCAGGAGAATCAGTTGAACCCAGGAGACAGAGGTTGCAGTGAGCTGAGATTGTGCCATTGCACTCCAGCCTGGGCAACAAGGGCAACACTTTATCTCAAAAAAAAAGATTCTTTGCTAAGGGACAAGATGTAAGCCCTGAAGCATAAGACCTCCCCAAACAGGTTAATTCGAAAGCCTTCCAAACGTCACTTGTAGGGTAGTACTTCTTTATCCTGCCAGGTGACCTAATGCCTAAATATCAGACCAGTAACCCAGTTTCCCTCTTAGAGGAAACTTGTTTTTCCTGGTGGATACCTTATGGCCCATTGTCTGACCAGTTTTTATTTTATCACTACCAAGATAGCCACTGCCAAAATAATCTTACAAAAAAAGCCCTGACTGGTATGCTGATCAGGTAAGACACAGAGGAAGCAACTCAACAAAATGCAAAAAATAACAGAAACCATGTATTACTTAGAGACCCCAGAAAGAAGAGGTTAGCATGCATTGAATGCCAGTAGGTACTGGGAAGCCATCCAGGACATGTGCATTTTGCCATGTGATTTTATAAGTTTTGCCTTATGTATTTTGATGATTTATGAGCATAGATATTAAGGATTATTGTTTTCTTGTAGAATTGACTTCCTTATCTTTATGAAATCTCTTCATCCCTTGTATCTTTCCTTGACCTAAAACCTGATTTATCTGAATTAATTTTTTTATTTTATTTTTATTTTTTGAGCCAGAGTTTTGCTCTTGTTGCCCAGGCTGGAGTGCAATGTCATGATCTAGGCTCACTGCAACCTCTGCCTCCCGGGTTCAAGCAATTCTGCCTTAGCCTCTTGAGTAGCTGGGACTATAAGTCACCCGCCACCATGCCTGGCTGATTTTTGTATTTGCACTAGAGATGGGGTTTCACTATGTTGGCCAGGCTAGTCTTGAACTCCTAACCTCAGGTGACTCACCTGCTTCACCCTCCCAAAGTGCTGGGGTTACAGGCATGAGCCACCGAGCCTGGCCCTATGTGATTTAAAATAGCTATTCCATATTTCTTTTGATTAGGGCTAGAATGGCATATATTCTTCCATACCTTTATATTTAATGTATTTGTCTCTTTCAGTTTAAAATGGTTTTCATGTACACATTGCTGAGCCTTGTTTTATTTGTTGGGTTTTTTTGTTTTGAGACAGAGCCTTGTTCTGTTTCCCAGGCTCGAGTGCAGTGGCACAATCTCAGCTCACTGCAGCCTCTACCTCCTGGGTTCAAGCGATTCTCATGCCTCAGCCTCCTGAGTAGCTAAGATTACAGGCATGCGCCACCATGCCTGGCTTTTTTTTTTTTTGTATTTTTAGTAGAGACAGCCAGGCTGGTCTCGAATTCCTGTCCCCAAGCAATGTACCCACCTTAGCATCCCAAAGTTCTGGGATTAACAGGCATGAGTTAGTGCCCGGCCGGCCTTGTTTTTTTTATTCTATTCAGACAGTCCATGTCTTTTTAACTGGTATATATAGATAATACACATTTGAAGTGGTATTGACATAATTGGATTAATAACAATAAATGTTACTGTTTTCTATTCTAATACTTGACTGTTTTTTCAACTTCTTCACTTTTTCTGCTTTCATTTTAACTGAACATTCTTTATGATTCTATTTGCTTCCTTCTATTAGTATAGTAAGTCTACTTGTTTCTTAATTTTTTTTTTTAGATGAAGTCTCGCTCTGTTGCCCAGGCTGGAGTGCAGTGGGGTGATCTTGGCTCACTGCAACCTCCACCTCCCGGGTTCAAGCAAGTCTCCTGCCTCAGCCTTCCGAGTAGCTGGGACTATAGGTACCCACCACCATACCCGACTAATTTTTTGTATTTTTAGTGGAGATAGAGTTTCACCATGTTAGCCAGGATGGTCTTAATCTCCTGACCTTGTGATCCACCCACCTTGGCCTCCCAAAGTGTTGGGATTACAGGCATGAGCTACTGCGCTGGGCTTTTTCTTAAATTTTATGAGTGAATTCCCTAGAGTTTGTAGTATACCATTTACAATATATGGACCTTCAGTTTCAAATAATGCTATAGTGGCTTTGGTAGTAGTAGTAGTATTACTTACTGTTCCAAATTCCTTCCCTGTTCCAAATTCCTTCCTCCCATCCCATGTAACATCACTGTCATTCATTTGCCCTATTGGAAGCTGTAACTACCCAATACATTGCTAGTATTATTTCAAACAAATTTGTATCTGTTAGATCAGGTAGGTATAAGAAAAGTATTCCCTAATACATCTGGGTGCTTTTCAGTACTCTAATTTCTGAAGGAAATTTTATCTCCAGCTTTTCTTCCCAAGATTTAGTAGGTCTGCTGTATGTCTTAATTATGATCTGTTGTTCCAGGTGGTTGCAGGCTTTTTATGTATTTTGCAATGTTTTGAAGTATTTCTTGTCATGTTTGACCCTGATTGAGTTCCATCATTGATGAAGTAGAAAAGAGAGCCTCATTTCACACCTTTGGATAATCCCCATACCAATTAGAAAATACAAAGGCAATAATTTGCAAATAAGACCTGATTTGCTCTCTCTAGGGATCCACAATGAAAACTTTGGGTCTGCTGTCTTCAAGACTGGCTCTGATGTGGGGAGGGATTGGGCCAAGGACAAATAAAAACTTACAAAGCTTTTCTACCATTTTTTGCTTTCCTTTTTCTGTTTGTTTATCTCCCTGTTAATAGTATGGGATGCCAAATATTATAGTTTCAAAATCCTTTATCTGTTTTTGGAAAGCTGTAACTTTCTTGGTTAGAAGGTTTTTGTTTGTTTGTTTTTGAGACGGAGTCTCACTCTGTCGCCAGGCTGGAGTGCAGTGGCAGGATCTCGGCTCACTGCAGTCTCTGCCTCCTGGGTTCAAGTGATTCTCCTGCCTCAGCCCCCAGAGTAGCTGGGATTACAGACGAGTGCCACCATACCCAGATAAATTTTTTTGTGTGTTTTTAGTAGAGATGGGGTTTCACCATGTTGGCCAAGATGGTCTCGATCTCCTGACCTCGTGATCTGCCTGCCTCGGACTCTCAAAGTGCTGAGATTACAGGCATGAGCCACCGTACCTGGCCTGTTTTTAACCTTTCAGACATTTGTGACTTTTATCAGATTTGGTAATGTAATCTTTGTTGGCTACTAAAAGTCTGTTTAGGAATTTAGGGAATATAATAGATAATCATGGGAGGTGATATTGAGTTTTTTCTTAGAATATGTGCAATCTTTCCCTGTCTTTCCATCTCCTTTGTCATTAAATGAAAAATTTGTAATTTTTCCATTGAAATAGTGAGATTTTTTTATGAGTCTTTTGTCATGCTTAACTGCATTTGGTCTAAAGGAAACCAGTTGCCAGTTTCCAAATTTCTCTCTTAGTGTAATTGCATAGGATGGGCTAAATATCCCAAGTAACAAGTTGCAACCAAACATGTGAAACATTAGCTACTAGGATCTCTCAGTAGCGATCCAGTGTCCAGACTGGTTTTTTTTTGTTGGTTTTTTTTTTTTTGAGACGGAGTCTTACTCTGTCGCCAGGCTAGAGTGCAGTGGCGCAATCTCGGCTCACTGCAACCTCTACCTCCCAAGTTCAAGCAATTCTCCTGCCTCAGCCTCCCAAGTAGCTGGGACTACAGGTGTGTGCCACCACGCCCAGCTAATTTTTGTATTTTTGGTAGAGACAGTGTTTCACTTTGTTGGCCAGGATGGTCTCTATCTCTTGACCTCATGATCCACCCACTTCGGCCTCCCAAAGTGCTGGGATTACAGGTGTGAACCACTGCACATGGCCCAGAGTGTTTTTTCATAACTGTCTTAGTCTGTTTATTGTTACTTATAATAGGATTACCTGAGCCTGGGTAATTTATAAAAAACACTATTTGTTTTTTACACTTCTGCAGGCTGGGAAGCCCAAGGTCAAGGCTTGGCATCTGGTAAGAGCCTTCTTTCTGGTAGGGACTCTGCAGAGTCCCTAGGTGGCCTAGGGTAGCACATGGCCAGGGGCCCAGTGTTTAGTTCTGGTCTCTTTCTGTTATCATGAGGACACTAGGCCTATTCCTGAGATACCCCATTTACTCATTAAGCCATTAATCTACAAATGGATTAGTACATTCCAGAGGTCCAAACCCTCAAGATCTGATCAGCTCTTAAAGCTCCACATTTCATTATTGTCATATTGAGGATTAAGTTTCAGCATGAGTTTTGGAAAGCACAAACATTCACACCTAGCAGTGGCTAACAGCTATTCTCTCTCTGCTGACCATGTAACAAACTTCCAAACTCTCACAGCGGGAATAGGAGTTAAGTTAAAAAGATACATATTTATATATATTATATATATAAACATAGTGAATATATAATATTCACGGTATATATAAAGATTTTACATTTATATAAACAATGATATATAGTATACTTATATATAACATATATATTGCATAAATATATATTATGTGTATAATATATATAAATTATAAATATACAAATATAAATTTTATATGTATTATATAAAATATTAGAAAATATAAAATTATATGTGTGTTATATATACATTTATATATTTTATGTGTATATATTTTTTACTTTTATTTTTTGAGACAGGATCTCACTCTGTTGCTTAGGCTGGAGTACAGTGGCATGATCATGGCTCACTGCAGCCCCAGGCTCCTGAGCTTGGGTGATCCTCTCACCTCAGCCTCCTGTGTAGCTTTGACTACTGGCATGCACCACTACACCTTGCTTTTTTTTTTTTTTATAGAGACAGGGTCTCACCATGTTGCCCAGGCTGGTCTTGAACTCCTGGGCTCAAGTGATCCACCTGCCTTGGCCTCCCAAAGTGCTGAGATTACAGGCATAAGCCACTGAGTCAGGCCTAATTTTATTTTTTGTAGAGAAAAGGGCTCACTATGATGCCCATGCTGGTTTTAAACTCCTGTTCTTAAGTGTCCTATTCTTAAGTGCCCTTCCACTTTGGCCTCCCAAAGTGTTGGGATTGCAGGCATGAGTCACCATGCCTGGCCCATATATTTTGCATAAACAGTTCAGGCACACTCAGCCTCTGTTATTAGTTACATTGGTGGGACCCCCTTCTTTTTTTTTTAGACAGAGTCTTACTCTGTCTCTCAGGTTAGAGTGCAGTGGCGCAATCTCGGCTCACTGCAATCTCCGTCTCCTGGGTTCAAGCAATTCTCCTGCCTCAGCCTCCTGAGCAGCTAGGACTACAGGCGTGCGCCACCATGCCCTGCTAATTTTGGCATTTTTTAGCAGAGACGGGGTTTCACCATGTTGGTCAGGATGGTATCGATCTCTTGACCTCGTGATCCGCCCACTTTGGCCTCCCAAAGTTCTGGGATTACAGGTGTGAGCCACTGCGCCCGGCCCGGGACCCCCTTCTTAATCTGGTACCTAGACACCATGAAAGATCCGATTTGCAAATTAGCATTTATCAGAGTATGCAGTTTCAGGATTGGTAGTGGTAACTCTTCTACACAACAGGTAGTTGTACTTTGTCATGACAAGAACTATGCAGACCTCTGTAGAAATAGACATCAGGGGTGATGCAGGCAATAAGACTCACCCACTTAACTCACCAATAAGACGGATGTTTCTATTCGACTGTTACTTTACCAAACATATTCAACTAAGGCATCATAATGGCTTTGTGGGAAAAAGTGAGTGTAGACAGAATAAGAGTGGGTTTACTATGTTGTTGAATAAATGCTTGGAAACCACAGCATCTTGCAAAGTTTATGAAGTGACTATGGATTCTCAGTGCTGTCCAACTCAACCTTCCTCCTCTGCACATGTGGGATGTTTCAGGACTCAGTGGCTTTTGAGGATGTGGCTGTGAACTTTACACAAGAGGAGTGGGCTTTGCTGGGTCCATCACAGAAGAGTCTCTACAGAAATGTAATGCAGGAAACCATTAGGAACCTGGACTGTGTAGGTAAGGATGACATCATCTCTTCACTCAGTCAGTTAGAAACATTTGTTCCCTGGCTATCAACACTGTTCACGATTTGAAATCTGGAAAGGGGATATGGTTGATCCTTCAGCAGCACAGGGTTTAGAGGTGCCAGCTCCTCAAACAGTCATACAATCCTCTAATAACTTTTTTTTGTCTCCCACAACTAACAGCTTATTGTTGACTGGCCCACTTATCGGTAATATAAACATTAGATTAATCCATATATTGTATGTCATATGTATTACATACTATACTTACAATAAAGTGAGCTAGGGAAAGAAAATGTTGACGAGAATCATAGGAAGAAAAACTACATTTACTATTCATTAAGTGGAAGTAGATCATCATAAAGGTTTTCATCCTTGTTGTCTTCACATTAAGTAGGCTGAGTAAGAGGAAGGGTTGGTCTTGCTGTCCCAGAGGTAGTAGAGACTGAAGAAAATTCATATATAAGTGGAGCTGTGTGCAGTTCAAACCTGTGTTGTTGAAGAGTCAAGTGTACTTTGGTGAATGAATCATGCATGATTGCAGTACCTGTAAAATCTTAAGAGTTTTTCTATAATTTTGTAAAATGTTTAGTGATTTTTCTGGGTCTACCTTTTAGACATGAAATGGGAGGACCAGAACATTGAAGATCAGTGCCAAAATCCCAGGAGAAATCTAAGGTAATTTGCACTTACAAAAGAAAGCTATGTCTCTGGAGTGGTTCATAGAATGATAAGAAAATTTTAAAAACAAGCAAAGAAGGTAGGGTGTGGTGGCTCACTCCTGTAATCCCAGGACTTTGGGAGCCTGAGGTGGGCAGATCACGAGGCCAGAAGATCAAGACCATCCTGGCTAACGTGGTAGAACCCTGTCTCTACTAAAAATACAAAAAATTAGCCGGCCGTGGTGGCGAGCGCCTGTAGTCCCAGCTACTTGGGAGGCTGAGGCAGGAAAATCACTTGAACCCGGGAGGCAGAGGTTGCAGTGAGCCAAGATGACACCACAGCACTCCAACCTGTGTGACAGAGTGAGACAAAAGCAAAGAAAATTAACAAGCCCAGCTTAAATTTATTCATTCTAATAATTCTTTTTCTAACTAAGTGCAGTGGCTCACACATGTATCCCCAGCACTTTGGGAGGCCAAGATAGGAAGATTGCTTGAGCCTAGGAGTTTGAGATCAGCTGGGCAGCATAGTGAGATTCCTTATCTCTGTAAAAAAAAAAAAAATTCCCCAGGAACATATAGTTAAATGTGACATAGCTAGTCAGTCTTAGTAAAATAGTTCCCTTGGAAACAGTATTAAGAATCCCCATGTGAATATCACTGTTTTGCTAATAGCTGTGGTGGAGCCATCTTACACTGCACTGTCTTCACATTCAAACAGGGCATGAAGCCTGTACTTTGCATGATAATGTTAAAAATGTAAATCTAGTACTTTAATACATATAAAATCACTTACAAGCAAACCTTTAGTAATATACTTCTTATTTGTTACAGAAGTCATACATGTGAAATTATTAATGATAGTCAATGTGTAGAAACTTTTAGCCAGATTCCAGAGAGTATTGTGAACAAGAACACTCCCGGAATAAATCCATGTGACAGCAGTGAGTGTGGAGAAGTCGTCATGGGTCATTCGTCTCTTAATTGCAATGTCAGAATTGACACTGGACACAAATCATGGGAGCATCAGGAACATGGAGAGAAGCCATATACACATAAACAATGTGGGAAAGCCAGTAGTCATCAGCACTGCTTTCAGACACATGAAAGGCCTCCCACTGGAAAGAAACCCTTCGATTGTAAAGAATGTGCAAAAACTTTCAGTTCTCTTGGAAACCTTCGAAGACACATGGCAGCACACCATGGAGATGGACCTTATAAATGTAAGTTATGTGGGAAAGCCTTTGTTTGGCCCAGTTTATTTCATTTGCATGAAAGAACTCACACTGGAGAGAAACCGTATGAATGTAAGCAGTGTTCTAAAGCCTTTCCTTTTTATAGTTCCTATCTAAGACATGAGAGAATACACACAGGAGAGAAAGCATATGAATGTAAGCAGTGTTCCAAAGCCTTCCCTGATTACAGTACCTATCTAAGACATGAAAGAACTCACACCGGAGAGAAACCCTATAAATGTACACAATGTGGGAAAGCCTTCAGCTGTTACTATTACACTCGACTACACGAAAGGACTCACACTGGAGAACAACCCTATGCATGTAAGCAATGTGGCAAAACATTTTATCATCACACAAGCTTTCGAAGACACATGATAAGGCACACTGGAGATGGACCACATAAATGTAAGATATGTGGGAAAGGCTTTGATTGTCCTAGTTCAGTTCGAAATCATGAAACTACTCACACTGGAGAGAAACCCTATGAATGTAAGCAGTGTGGGAAAGTGTTATCTCATAGCTCCAGCTTTCGAAGTCACATGATAACACACACAGGAGATGGACCCCAGAAATGCAAGATATGTGGAAAAGCCTTTGGTTGTCCCAGTTTATTTCAAAGACATGAAAGGACTCACACTGGAGAGAAACCCTATGCATGTAAACAATGTGGGAAAGCTTTCAGTCTTTCCGGTTCCCTTCGAAGACATGAAGCAACTCACAGTGGAGTGAAACCCTATAAATGTAAATGTGGGAAAGCCTTTAGTGATCTCTCTTCCTTTCAAAATCATGAAACAACTCACACTGGAGAGAAGCCATATGAATGTAAGGAATGTGGGAAAGCATTCAGTTGTTTCAAATACCTTTCTCAACATAAAAGGACCCACACAGTAGAAAAACCTTATGAGTGTAAAACATGTAGGAAAGCCTTCGGTCATTTCAGTAACTTAAAAGTCCATGAAAGGATTCACTCTGGAGAGAAGCCATATGAATGTAAGGAATGTGGGAAAGCATTCTCTTGGCTCACTTGCCTTCTAAGACATGAAAGAATCCACACTGGAGAGAAACCCTATGAATGTCAGCAATGTGGTAAAGCCTTCACTCGTTCCCGTTTCCTTCGAGGACATGAAAAAACTCACACTGGAGAGAAGCTATATGAATGTAAGGAATGTGGGAAGGCATTGAGTTCTCTGCGTTCCTTGTATAGACATAAAAGGACTCACTGGAAAGATTCTCTGTAAATATATGGAATGTAGGAAAACTTATTCAGTACTTTTATTTAATTTCAGAAACTTGAAAGAACTCACTTTGGAGACCCCATGAATGTAAACATGTGATAAAGCCTTAAGTAGTTTCAATTTTTTAAATACAGTTATCCCCCAATATACACAGGAGATTGGTTCCAGCACCTCCTAAATCCACAGATGCCCAGTCCTTTCTTATATGGCATATTTGCATGTAACCTATGCACATCCTCCTGAATACTGTGTAAATCATCTCTAGGTTACTGTTTATACCTCATGCATTGTAAAAGCTATGTAAATAGTTGTTTGATTGTATTGTTTGGAGATTCATAACAAGAAAAATAGTCTCTACATGTTCAATGCAGACACAACCATTGCAGGCCCACCTACATAGTATATGTCACCCAGAACATTAAAATTTCTGTGTTTTAACATTCACAGATTGCTTTTGTTTTGTGACCTGAGTGAGCATGTTAACACTCATCAAAATCCTGCTTCTCTCTTGATAACCCAAGAGATAATTATGGTGATGATGATTGCTGTATGGTGCCTAACATTGTCACGTGTTGTGGCATTATAGATAAGCAGTGACACATCAGGCTAACTTGAATCTTGACATAATGTCAGTATGATCATCAGTGCTGGCTGCAGATGTTGACTTGTTGGAGGAGGCTAAATAACACTAAGGTTGAGATCTGTTCAGCCTCAGGGCTGCAGATCCTTAACCATGGAAGGTTCTTTGTTTATATTTGCAGGTGCTTAGTGAGAAATATAGGAAGCTAGTTTTCCTTTGTTGAGTCATCAAAAAAATCTTGCAGTGTTTGTTGGCATGGTGACATGGAGGCTTTGTTCCATCAAAGGATCTTACTTAAGGATGATAAACTTTCTTAACACTTTTGCCTGTTGAAAAACTGCTGCAAATTTTTCAAGTGTCCAAATCTGTGGCACTGCCTCTTTTAAGGCATCATCATCATCATCTATAGAGCATCTCAGAAGATGTTCGAGTTCCTTGTTGTAAGAATGTATGCTCTTCTGTGTGTTACTCAACATCGTCTTCAATCCTGTCGGAGATAGGCTTTCTTACCAACTTCCCTTGCAATATTTAAGATATTCCTGGCTGGGCATGGTGGCTCACACCTATAATCCCAGTCCTTTGGGAGGCCCAGGTGGGTGGATCACCTGAGGTGAGAAGTTCGAGACCAGCCTGAGCAATATGATGAAACCCTGTCTCTACTAAGAATACAAAAATTAGCCAGGCATGTTGGCATGCACCTGTCACCCCAGCTACTCAGGGGGCTGAGACAGGAGAATCTCTTGAAACCGGGAGGTGGAGTTTGCAGTGAGCCAAGATCATGCCATTGCACTACAGCCTGGGCAACAAGAGCAAAACACTGTCTCAAAAAAAAAAAAAAAAAAAAAGATATTCCTAACTACTGCATCAATAGTAGGGAAGCCCTGAAATCATTGACTCCCTGACTCCATAAATGCTTCCAGCTTGCTTTGGGTTTCTTGAGCTTTGGGGCATCTATAGGCTCTGTAATAAGAACAGTTGCATGTACAATTGTGAAGTGCTTTCATGAATCCATTGTGGTACAGTCAGAGTTAACATCAGGATGGCGTGAATCCTCCTGAAGGTCAGTTGGGTATAAGTCACGTTAATCTACTTGATTACGCCTTGATTGAGTAGCTGTCACTGTGATGTCATGTTAAGCAGCAGGGACATCACTTCTACATTCTTAGTGGCAAAGCAGAGAGATTGGAGATGTCCAGGAGCATTGTCAATTATGAGGAGGACCTTGAGTGGCAGCCCCTTCTCTTCAAGGTATTTCTTCACATCAGGAATGAAGCCTTGGTAGAACCATTCTAAGGACAAGATGGCCATCACCCAAGCCTTCTTGTATTTTTGCCAGAATGGAGGCAGGCAAGTTTTGCTTTTATTTTAAAGGATCTAGGGATTGTTTGCTTAGTAGCCAAGGCCTGGCTTGTTCTTGTGACCTGCTACATTCCCACACTTCACCAGAGTAGGCGATTTTTCCAGGCCCTGAACCCCAGGGCCTCCTTGCCAGTCATGGATTCAGGTACCACTGGACATCTTTCTTTTTCTAGGGTGTGCCCAATTCATTGCAATGGAGGACTTGCTCTGGAAGGTAGACTTTTTTTTTTTTTTTTTTTTATGTGATGGAATCTCGCGGTGTCACCCAGGCTGGCATGCAGTGCTGTGATCTTGGCTCACTGCAACTCCACCTCTTGGGTTCAAGCAATTCTCTTGCCTCAGCCTCCTGAGTAACTGGGATTACAGGCATGTACCACCATGCCGGGCTAATTTTTGTATTTTTAGTAGAGACAGGGTTTCACCATGTTGGTCAGGCTGGCCTTGAACTCCTGACCTCGTGAACATGCACCTTGGCCTCCCAAAGTGCTGGGATTATAGGCATGAGCCACTGTGCCTGGCCGGTAGACTTTCTTTTTATGAGTTTTGTGAGCTCTGCGGGGAATGCTAACATTGCCTTGGCATAAGCCAATGCTGATTCTCCTGTGGTCTTTAAATTTTTGAGGCTCTGGTGCTTTATGCAGCCAGCCCAGCCAGACAATACTGGCTTGAAACTCCTTTTTCTTGCTCTCCTCAGCCTTCTCACAGTGGTATTCATAGAGGCTGTTTTTTCACACTTTATTTTATTATCAGAAGGATGTTGTTCAGTGATGTGTCTTCTAGCTACACCCTTAATGCTTTCTCAGTCTTTAGACTCAGCTTATCATGAAGCAGAAGGGTAATTTCCCATTGTAGAGGCAGCTGTAACACTTCCAAGAATTTCAGCTTCTTTCAGCTTTAGTGCGTGAATGCTTAGTTTATTCTTACCATGTGGCCTACTTTCAAAAGTGACATGGAATTTTTCAAAACATCTCTCTAAGATTTTTATTTTCTCACTAAGAAATAGTACTTTTTGCTCCCTGCTAGCCTTTTAGGGATAGCTTTGACCACTTGATTACTTTTTTTTTTTGAGACAGAATCTCACTCTGTCGCCTAGGCTAGAGTGCAGTGGCACAATCTTGGCACACTGCAACCTCTGTCTCCTGGGTTCAGTCAGTTCTCCTGCCCCAGGCTCTTGAGTAGCTGGGATTTCAGGCATGTGCCACTACACCAAGATAATTTTCATTTCGGCTGGGTGCGGTGGCTCACGCCTGTAATCCTAGCACTTTGGAAGGCCGAGGTGGGTGGATCACCTGAGGTCAGGAGTTCAAGACCAGCCTGGCCATCATGGTGAAACCCCATCTTAAAAAAAAAAAAGATAATTTTCATTTCACCATATTGATCAGGCTGCTCTCAAGCTCCTTACCTCATGATCTGCCCGCCTTGGCCTCCCAAAGTGCTGGGATTATTGGCATGAGCCACTGCGCTTGGCCCACTTGATTACTTTTTAAGAGCCATTTTCCCACATTTTTCCATTTTTTTTTACATATGGCACCTCAAGGAACTCTGAAGAGACAAAACAAGAATTGAAAAAGAAGAATAAGGCCGGGTGCGGTGGCTCACGCCTATAATCCCAGCACTTTGGGAGGCCAAGGCAGGCGGATCACCTGAGGTCGGGAGTTCAAGACCAGCCTGATCAACATGGAGAAACCCTGTCTCTACTAAAAATACAAAAATTAGCCGAGTATGATGACATATGCCTGTAATTCCAGCTACTCAGGAGGCTGAGGAGGAGAATCGCTTAAACCCGGAAGGCAGAGGTTGCAGTGAGCTGAGATTGTGCCATTGCACTCCAGCCTGGGCAACAAGAACCAAACTCCATCTCAAAAACAAAAAAAAGAAAAACAAGAACAAAGTTGGTGGACTTACACTTCCTGATTTCAAAACTTACAGCAAATTTATACTATAAAAACAATTTAGTACTAGCATACTGACACAAAAATAGACCTTTGTGACCAAATAGCACAGAAATACACCTTTGCATATTGAGTCCAACAATTTTTTTTTTGAGACAGTGTTTCACTCTTGTTGCCCAGGCTTGAGTACAGTGGAACAATCTTGGCTCACTGCAACCTCTGCCTCCTGTTCTCAAGTGATTCTCCTGCCTCAGCCTCCCAAGTAGCTGGGATAACAGGCATGTGCCACCGTGCCTAGCTAATTTTGTATTTTTAGTAGAGATGGGGTTTCTCCATGTTGGTTAAAATGGTCTCGATCTCATGACCTCATGATCCACCTGCCTTAGCCTCCCAAAGTGCTGGGATTACAGGCGTGAGCCACTGTGACCGGCCGAGTCCAACAATTTTTGACAAGCGTACTATGATGATACAATGGAAAACAGGATAGTATTTCCATAGAATGATGCTAGGTGAAAATGCACATCCATATGCAACATAATGAAAATGTACCCTTCCCTAACATAGACAAAAGTTAACTTAAAATGGATGATGGCTAGGCATGGTGGCTTATGCATGTAATCATAGTGCTTGGGGAGGTCAAGGTGGGAGGATTGCTTGAGGCCAGGAGTTCAAGACCAGCCTGGGTAACTTAGTGAGACTCCATTCCTAAAACAAAACAAAAATTGCCAGGTATGAGAGTATGTACCTCTACTCCCAACTGCTTGGCAGGCTGAGGTGGGAGGATTGCTTTAGCCCAGGTGTTTAATGCTACAGTGAGGCATGATTGCAGCACTGGACTCCAGCCTAGACAAGAGCAAGACTCTGACTCAAAAGAAAAAAAAAGGATGAAAGACTTAAGTGTAAATCATAAATCTATAAACTCTTAGATGAAAGTATAAGGCCAGGTGCAGTGGTTCACACCTGTAGTCCCAGCATTTGGAGAGGCTGAGGCAGGTGGACGAGGTCAGGAGTTCGAGACCAGCCTGGCCAGCATGGTGAAACCCTGTCTCTACTAAAAATACAAAAAACTAGCCAGGCATGGTGGTGCGTGCCTGTAATCCCAGCTACTCAGGAGGCTGAGGTAGGAGAATTGCTTGAACCCAGCAAGTGGAGGTTGCAGTGAGCCAAGGTTGTACCACTGCACTCCAGCCTGGCAATGGAGCGAGACTCTGTCTCAAAAAAAAAGTATAAGGCAAAGGTTTTATGAACCTGGATTTTGCAATGATTTCCTGGATATGACACCAAAAGCATGACTCAGAAAAAATAAATGGAAATGTGTGGAATTTCAAAACTTTTGGCATCAAAATAGGGAACCCATAGAATGAGAGAAAGTATTTCCAGGTCACATGTCTGACAAGGAATTAATATGCAGACTGCTTAGAGAACTCTAAAAAGTCAACAACAGGACCAGGAACGGTGGCTCATGCCTGTAATCCCAGCACTTTTTGAGGCCGAGGTGGGCAGATCATGAGGTCAGGAGTTTGAGACCAGACTGACCAATGTGGTTAAACCCCATCTTTATTAAAAATACAAAAATTAGCTGGCTGCGGTGGCGCACCTGTAATCTCAGCTATTCAGGAGGCTGAGGCGGGAGAATCGATTGAACCTGGGAGGTGGAGGTTGCAGTGAGCCAAGATCGCGCCACTGCACTCCAGGCTAGGCAACAGAGTGAGACTCTGTCTCAAAAAAAAAAAACAAAAAACAGCAAACAAAGTCAAAACAACGAAAAGCAGACCACCTGTTTTGGAATCAATGTGTCCTCTTAAAATTCACTCATTCTAATTCATTTCCCTAATGTGACAAAGTTAGGGAATGTCTTCTTTGGAATATAATATGGATTGGGTTAGATTATGAGAGTGGAGCCTCAACAATGAGATTGGTTACCTAATGTGGATCCTCCCAACAGCTTGCTTTTTTTTTCTTCTTTTTTGCTTTTATGATAATCTGGACAAAAGCTTGCTTTTTTGCTCTCTGCCTTGGAGGATACATTAGGATAGCTATCTGTGAGGCTAGGCATGGTGGTTCATGCCTGTAATCCCAGAACTTTTGGAGGCTGAGTTAGGCAGATCACCTTGAGCCCAGGAGTTCAAGACCAGCCTGAGCAACATGATGAAGCCCCATTTCTACAAAAAATACAAAAATGAGCTTCGCGTGGTGGCACATGCCTGTAGTTCCAGCTACTCAGGAAGCTGAGGTGGGAGGCTCACGCCAGCCTAGGGAAACCAAGGCTGCAGTGAGCTGTAATTGCACCACTGCACTCCAGCCTGGGTGACAGAGAAAACAAACAAAAGAGACAGTTATCTGTGAGTCAGAAAACAGGCACTCGTCAGACACTAAATCTGCCAGTACCTAAATTTTTTGTAATTTTGTCTTTGGACACTGGTAAGAGCTCACAAAAGAGGACAGGCAGGCTGGGTACAGTGGCCCATGCCTATAATGCCAGCAGTTTAGGATGGGGAGGCAGGAGGATTGCTTGAACCCAGGAGTTCAAGACCAGCCTAGGCAGTGTGGCAAGACCCCATCTCTAAAAAATTAAATAAAAAGATGCATAAAGAAAGCTTTCATCTTACTAGGGTACATAAAAAAATCAAGTACAAAATTTTGGTGAATATAGGGACAATAAAGGCAATACTGATGTGATCTCAGAATTGAGGATAAATATGATTGCATAATAGGGAAGAGATGAACTGTTGTAAAAAGTTGAGATGAACTGTTGTAAAAAGTTGAAAAGAACTTGTTGCATTGTGCTCCAGTGCTACTGTTTTGGGGAAAGTAGAACTAGGAAGTGATGAAACTTGATATTGAGTTGACAGTATTTCTTAGAAGTATTGAAACTTGGTTCCTCTTGACTGCATATACTAAAATGTGAGGAGAAGCCGGGCGCCATGGCTCACACCTGTAATCCCAGCACTTTGGGAGGCTGAGGGCAGATTGCTTGAGGTTAGGAGTTTGAGACCAGCCTGGCCAACATGGTACAACCCTGTCTCTACTAAAAATACAAAAGTTAGCCAGTTGTGGTGGTGCATGCCTGTAATCCTAGCTGCTTGGGAGGCTGAGGCAGGAGAATTGCTTGAACTTGGGTGGCGGAGGTTGCAGTGAGCCAAGATCACACCACTGCACTCCAGCCTGGGTGACAGAGTGAGAGTCTGTCTCAAAAAATAAATAAATGTGAGTAGAGAAAAATGTTGGAGATGGAATTATTAAGCAAGAAGAAATTGAAATGAAAATGTTTATAAAACAATTATTGCAAAGATGGAAAGGGAAAGGCATGTTGGGAAGAGAACACCAAGGGCGTGTCCAAGACCTTTTGATAGGAAGCGCGGTGGCCCAAAGGGGCTATTTTACCAAATGTAATCTAGTACTTTGGCTCAAACCTGTAATCTCAGCACTTTGGGAGGCGAAGGTGGCAGATCACCTGAGGTCAGGAGTTCAAGACCAGCCTGGCCAATATGGTGAAACCCTGTCTCTACTAAAAATACAAAAATTAGCTGGGTATGGTGGCCCATGCCTATAATCCCAACTACTCAGGAGGCTGAGGCAGGAGAATCACTTGAACCTGTGAGGCGGAGGTTGCAGTGAGCCAAAATGGCACCACTGCACTCCAGCCTAGGCAGGAACGCAAGACTCTATCTAAAAAAAAAAAAAAAAAAAAAAAAAACTCCTTTGAACTGAAAGTGAAGGTCACGGGAAGAAATGAATGAAAGTTGTTGGACCTGCATGATTTTACAGGAAATATCCACAGATATTTGCTATGGTATTCTTAGAGATGGGTGGACCGCTTGAGGTCAGGGATTCAAGATCAGCCTGGCCAACATGGTGAAACCCCATCTCTACTAAAAATACAAAATTAGCCAGGCATAGTAGCACACGCCTGTAATCCCAGCTACTTGGGAGGCTGAGGCAGAATTGCTAGAACCCAGGAGGCAGAGGTTGCAGTGAGCTAAGATCATGCCATTGCATTCCATCCTGGACAACAAGAGCGATACTTGGCTGGGCACGATGGTGCATGCCTGTAATCCCAGCACTTTGGGAGGCCAAGGTGGGTGGATGAATCACGAGGTCAGAAGATCGAGACCATCCTGGCCAACATGGTGAAACCCCGTCTCTTAAAAAAAAAAAAAAATTAAAAAAAAGAGCAAAACTCAGTCTCAAAAAAAAAAAAACTTTCATTAGTTGAATAGGTAGTGGATTTGTTTTGGTAAAGTCAGTTAATAGAATTTTTCTTTTCTTTTTCTTTTTATTTTTATTTAAAGACGGAGTTTCACCATGTTGGTCAGGCTGGTCTTGAACTCCCGACCTCAGATGATCTGCTCGCCTTGGCCTCCAAAGTGCTTGGATTACAGGCGTGAGCCACCATGCCCAGCCCAAATTTTTCTTTCCATTTTGTATTATCTTGGATCCTTGAGTTGCTTGAAGTTTATGTGTAAGAGACATGTAGATTTATTTTTTTTCTTTTTAGAGACAGCATCTCACTCTGTCACCCAGGCTAGAGTGCAGTGGTGTGATCATAGTTCACAGCAGCCTTGACCACCTGGGCTCATGGCATCCTCCTGCCTCAGTCTCCCAAGTAGTTAAGACTATTGGTGCATGGAACCAAACTCAGCTAAATTTTTTTTTTTTTCGTAGAAATGGGGTCTTGCTATCTTGCTCAGGCTGGTCTTGAACTCCTGGCCTTGAGCCCTCTTCCTGCCTCAATCTCCCAAAGTGCTGTGATTGCAGGCAAGAGTCACGATGCCTGGCAACAAGTTTAATTCTCGTATGGTTTTAAAATCGATGCTTAACTAAGAGCCTTTGAAACATGATATTTTAGTATTTGTTGTGACTTTAGTACTGGCATTGTGTGGCAGGTACAAGATATCTGCCCCCACCCTACCCCCGAACTCTAATGTCTAACTCTCATGTCAGACAGTGACTTTTGGCCCTCAGAGGAAGCAGAAACCTCTTTCCTCCATCACATTCTCCCCATCCCCTGCCAGGATCCTCAGGTTTTTCTGGCTTGCCTGTGTGCGTGCTTCCCTGAATCCCAGGGTGAGCACATTGGTCGCAGGGTGCGAGCACTACGGCCTCAGTGGGTTGCTGACTGCGCACACAGTCACTCCTGGTCAGTTCAGATAAGTAGCCATTCCCGTACTTCAGGAGCAGTGGGACATGCCATGGCAGTGCAGGAAAGGCAGCCTCACCCTTGGCCGAATGGTCTTCTTGGGACCATCTTTCTAGTGTCCTCTCCCAGTTCTAGCCCAAACATTTGGCAGCCCTCCTGGATCTCCACCATCTCAGACATTCTGTTGATTCACATGCCTCAGTGGTGAGGAATATGCAATACCCTTAGGGCTGAATCAGGTTGAGGGGGAAGCTTATGAGACGTACTTTTCAAACTTTCACAGGAAATATGGATCTTCAAATTCAGCTTCTGATTCAGCAGGATAAGAGTAGGACATGAGGTTGGGCACAGTGGCTGACACCTGTAATCCCAGTA
Organism: Cacajao melanocephalus; assembly: GCA_963573385.1. NCBI lineage: Eukaryota > Metazoa > Chordata > Mammalia > Primates > Pitheciidae > Cacajao > Cacajao melanocephalus. The sequence goes on from CAUYLG010059826.1 coordinate 26,633, forward strand.
CTTTGGGAGGCTGGAATGGGCAGATCACCTGAGGTTGGGAGTTCAAGACCAGCCTTACCAATATGGAGAAACTCCATCTCTACTAAAAATACAAAATTAACTGAATGTGGTGGCACATGCCTGTAATCCCAGCTACTCGAGAGGCTGAGGCAGGAGAATTGCTTGAACCTGGGAGGCTGAGGTTGCAGTGAGTTAAGAGTGCGCCATTGTACTCCAGCCTGGACAACAAGAGCGAGACTCCATCTAAAAAAAGAGTAGGACATGAAAATCTGCATTCCTAACTTGCTTCCAGGTGTTATCTGTGTTGTTGATCCTTGAACTTCAATAGGCAGGCAGGGGCCAGATCACATGGGATCTTGTCAGCCATGTTATGGACAGTTTCTGGATTTTGAGCAAGGCAGGAATTGTCATTAGTGTTTGAAGAACCTTACTCCTTCTCTTGGGTGGAAAAAAAGACGGTAGAGGGGAGCTGGAGGACCAGTTTGAAAACCATAGTAGTAGTTGCAAGACAGGTTTTGCTAGCCTGGATTTGGATAGTGTTAGTGGATCTTAACAGAAGGTTGTGTATTTAGAAATCTAGATATGAACCTGAGCTGTGTTTTTGGAGCTGGGTAGGGTGGTAGAGAAAGGCCCTACCATTCCCACTATTTAGTGGAGTCTGGACATAAAGGACCAATGGTGGTAATGTTCAGTGCAGTAGAGAAGGGTGTGGGGATCTGAGAGCATATGATGATGGAGGGGGTTCCCAAACTAGTCTGAGACGTTAGTGGAGGCTTCCCTGGTGCAAAGACTGATGCTCAAATTAAAACCTGAAGCCTGGCCAGGTGCAGTGGCTCACGCCTGTAATCCCAGCACTTTGGGAGGCTGAGGCAGGTAGCATGAGGTCAAGAGATCTAGACCATCCTGGCCAACACGGTGAAACCCCGTCTCAACTAAAAATACAAAAATTAGCTGGGCGTGGTGGTGTGTGCCTGTAGTCCCAGCTACTCGGGAGGCTGAGGCAGGAGAATCTCTTGAACCCGGGAGGCAGAGGTTGCAGTGAGCTGAGATCATGCCACTGCACTCCAACCTGGTGACAGAGTGAGACTCTGTCTCAAAAACAGACAAACAAACAAAACCTGAATCCTGAGTAGGAGTGAACCAGGGAGAGATAGCTTCTATACAATTGCTGAAGAAGTGAAAAGAGGTGAGTCAAGGGTGCCTCCTACTGTCCACATCCCCTGGGTGCTGCCCCTCTCTCAGAGGAACATGGCTCAGGGGAGTTGATAGGAGGGGAAGTCAAGGATTATGCTTCATGTTCAGCCATGATATATTTCAGCCAAACAAGGGCAGATGTTGAGCAGGCCATTGGACCTGGGAGTCTAGAGCTTGAGAGGAAGATCTGGATGGAATACTGAGAATATTATCATATGGAGGTTACTTGAAGCCCCAGATCCAGAACAGCCACTGGTTTCAGAGTTAGGAGCAAATTATAACAGAAAATGAGTGTTCAAGAGTAGTCCAGGTGCTGGCAACCCCTGAGGTTAGCAGGAGGAAGACCCTGTAAGAGATTGGGCAGGCCATGAGGCAGAAGGAGTAAGAGATGGATGTCCTCTCCTTGAAGCCTCCAGAAGAAGGTATCTCAAGAAGACAGAGTGACCAACTCTGTCACAGGTAACTGAGAGTTTGAACAAGACAAGGAAACAGGATTGACTGTAGATTTTGATAACTTGCATTTTTGATAACTCGCATTGAAATGTATTTCAAATAGACCTCCAAGGGCTGGGCATGATGGCTCACGCCTGTAATCCCCACACTTTGGGAGGCCAAGCCAAGTGGATCACCTGAGGTCAGGAGTTCGAGACCAGTCTGGCCAACATGGTGAAACTCCGTCTCTACTAAAAATAAAAAAAAATTAGCTGGGTGTGGTGGCAGGCGCCTGTAATCCCAGTTACTCGGGAGGCTGAGGCAGGAGAATCCCTTGAACCCAGGAGGTGGAGGTTGCAGTGAGCCGGGATCACACCATTGCACTCCTGCTGGGGTGCAAGAGGGAAACTCTGTCTCAAAAAAAAAAAAAAATAGATCTCGGGCATACTTGCCTATGGCAAGTGTAACCCCTGGGACTGTCCATCTGGAAGACCCTTGTTCAATGCTGGTACAAACTAAAATACATACTGGATGGGATCATACTATGCATATTACCATACCACTTGCTATTTCTACTGAGCATCCCATACACGTACACATAATTCCCTATTCTCTCCTGCCCCCAGGTCCTGATAATCTGTGTTCTATTTTCTCTCTGTGTGAATTTGACTATGCTAAGCACCTCATCTAAGTGAAAACATACAATATTTGTGCTTCTGTATCTGGCTAATTTCACTTAGTATAATATTTTCAAGATTCATCCATGTGGTGGCACATATCAAAAATTCTTGTTTAGTGCCTGAATGATTTTCCATAGTTAAAACACACTTTTCTCATCCATTTATATGTTGGTAAACATGTGGGTTTCCAACAATCACATTTTTTGTTTGTTTGTTTGTTTTGAGACGGAGTTTCACTCTTGTTGCCCAGTCTGGAGTGCAATGGTGTTATCATGGCTCACCACAACCTCCACCTCCCAGGTTCAAGCTATTCTCCTGCCTCAGCCTCCTGAGTAGCTGGGATTACAGGCTTGCACCACCATGCCCAGCTAATTTTATGTTTTTAATAGAGTCAGGGTTTTACCATGTTGGTCAGGCTGGTCTCAAACTCCTGACCTCAGGTAATCCGCCCTCCTTGGTCTCCCAAAGTGCTGGGATTACAGGTGTGAGCCGCCACACCCAGCCACAATCACATTTTGACTACTGTGAATAAGGCTGCTATAGAATTAGAATACAAGCGTCTGTGTGAGTCCCTGCCTTCAATTATCTAGGAATAAAATTGCGTGAGATGTACAAGTAAGTAGTGCTGTGGGAAATAACTGGGTCAGAAATTTTGTGAATGCCAGGGCACAGCCAGTTGTCTTTTATTTTCTTAACTATATCCCATCTCTGTTAACGTCCCAACTGGTGGGAGATTAGTGCAAAGCAGAAGATCAAAAGAAAGGGGCTACAGGGAGTATGTTTGGTATCATCTGATTTTCATTAACAATGACAATTGTTTACAAGTTATTATAATTGTTAATCATGAGACAGACATATAATCTCTCCAATAATTGTTTTTCTCTTTTTTGTATCTATTGGTCTCCTTCAGATTATGGGACATTTACCTGATAGTAATATCAACCAGAGGTAAAGACACTCTTTTTTTTTTTTTTTCCGAGACAGAGTCTCACTCTGTTGCTCAGGCTGGAGTGCAGTGGCATGATCTCAGCTCACTGCAGGCTCTACCTCCCTTATTCAAGCAATTCTCCTGCCTCAGCCTCCTAAGTAGCTGGGACTACAGGCACATGCCACCAAGCCCAGCTAATGTTGGCCAGGATGGTCTTGATCTCTTGACCTCGTGTTCCTCCCACCTTGGCCTCCCGAAGTGCTGGGATTACAGGCATGAACCACTGTGCCTGGCCAAGACAGTCTTTACAAAATAATAATAATAATAATTTGGGCATGGTGCCACATGTTTGTGGTCTCAGCTACTCGGGAGGCTGAGGTGGGAGGATCACTTAAGCCTGGAAGGTCAAGGCTGCAGTGAGCTGTGATCATGCCACTGTGCTCCAGCCTGGGTGACAGAGTGAGACACCACCAAAAAAAAAAAAAAAAAGGCAGGCTTATAAATTGGAGGGGAGAAAGGATAAAGAGGTCCATTTCTGTCTTTCTATACAGCAGTATTTAAGTCCTATCATTCCCGAAAGCCATAGGATAAGTCTCCTTAGTATGGGTTGGACAGTGAACAGTAGCCATTTTGGTAGGGAGATAAATAGCCTGTAATAGCGCATGAATTATATGTCCATTGGAAATAGGTGTACCAGAACAAGTTGTAAATCCTCTAGATTTTGAGATTGTGTGAACTGCATGAAAGACTCCCAAAGCCTATCCAGTGTCAGTGTAAATTATAGCTGTTTTCTTTTTCTTTTGTCTTTTTGAGACACTTCCAATCTGGCTGTGTGGCCCAAACTGGTCTCAAACTCCTGGCCTCAAGAATCTTCTTGTCTCAGCCTCCAGAGTAGCTGAGAGTATGGGTGTGGAAGCTTACTGTCTGTGTCAGTTTTCTTGTTTGCCAATGTGCCAGCTTTACTAAGAGCTGCGAGTTCAGTCCTTGGGCTGATTTTACAGTGAATGAAGACAGTGCCCAAGTATTTCATGTGGAGCAACCGTGGCATGACCCATTATTAGTTTTTCAGAAAATTTCATTTACAGGATGTATCCTAAAATAGAAGTACATCTAGGTTGTCTAAGGGATGCTCTTGTGGCTTTAAAACCATTTCTAGGCTGGGCATGATGGCTCACGCCTGTAATCCCAGCACTTTGGGAGGCCAAGGCGGGCAGATCACGAGGTTAGGAGATTGAGACCATCCTGGCCAACATGGTGAAACCTCATCTCTACTAAAAATATAAAAATTAGCCAGATGTGGTGGCAGGGGCCTGTAGTCCCAGCTACTGGGGAGGCTGAGGCAGGAGAATCACTTGAACCCAGGAGGCGGAGGTTCTAGTGAGCTGAGATCACACCACTGCACTGCAGCCTGGCAACAGAGCGAGACTCTGTCTCAAAAAAAAAAAACATTTCTGTACCTACGTGACTATCATGTGGAATGGAGTGGGGCGCTTCATCATCAGGGTGGGTACTAAAGTAACCAGACTTACTGGCAAATTGTCAGCTATATAGACCAGTAGGACAGAATTGAGAGTCCCTTTGGTATGGTTTAAATATTTTGTCCCCTCTAAAATGTATAGGTCAGAACTTAATTCCCATTCTGACAATATTGGGAGGTAGGACCTTTTGGTGTTTAGGTCATGAGGGTTTGATTAATGCAGTTTGCCCTCTCTTGCCCCACTGACTTCCACCTAGTGAGGATGCAGCATTGCTGAATCCAGATGCCAGTGCCTTCTTGGATTTCTAAGCCTTCTGAACTGTGAGGAAATCAATTTCTATTCTTTATAAATGACCCAGTTGTGGTATTCCACCATAGCAGCACAAATGGACTAAGACACTCTTTATTTATGGGCCAAGATAATTTAATTGGAAATGGGTTTTCAACATCCTGCTGGGAAAATGGGATACTGATTTGCAGAAAGATGAGCTGAGAACCCTTTCTCACATTATACATTAAAATTAACTCACATTGCTAGGCCCGGTGGCTCATGCCTATAATCCTAGCACTTTGGGAGGCTGAGGTGGGTGGATCACCGGAGGTCAGGAGTTCGAGACCAGCCAGGCCAATATGGCGAAAACCTGTCACTACTAAAAATATAAAAATTAGCCTGGTGTGGTGGCTGATGCCTATAATCCGAGCCACTCAGACAGCTGAGGCAAGAGAATCACTTGAACCCAGGGTGTGTCGGTTGCAATGAGCTGAGATGACTCCACTTCACTCCCAGCCTGCATGAAAGAGAAAAACTCTGTCTCAAAAAAAAAGAAAACCCTCATATTGAAATGGTAAGAATAAAAATATAAATTCAGCAGCCAATAAAGAGAATATCTTCATGACTGAGGTGTGGGGAAGCAATTGTGTCTTGTTTCGTATTTTTACGAAAGCCAAAAGAAGGGCTGGGTGTGGTGGCTCACGCCTGTAATCCTAGCACTTTGGGAAGCTAAGGTGGGAGGATCATGCGGTGAGGAGTTCGAGACCAGCCTGGCCAGAATGGTGAACCCCTGTCTCTACTAAAAATACAAAAAATTAGCCAGTCGTGGTGGCATATGCCTGTCATCCCAGCTACTCAGGAGGCTGAGGCAGAAGAATTGCTTGAATCTGGGAGGTGGAGGTTGCAGTGAGCCAAGATCTCGCCACTGCACTCCAACCTGGGCGACAGAGTGAGACTCTGTCTCAAAAAAAGAAAAAAAAAGCCAAAAGAAAACATTCTAACTCAAATAATTGGGTCGCTGCCATAGAGCTGACTGTGAAGAATTTAACACCCCCCTCTCTTTTTTTTTTGAGATGGAGTCTTGCACTGTTGCCCAGGCTGTAGTGCAGTGGCGTGATCTCAGCTCACTGCAGTCTCCACCTCCTAGGTGCAAGCAATTCTCCTGCCTTAGCCTCCCTAGTAGCTGGGACTACAGGTGTGTGCCACGATGCCCAGCTAATTTTTTTGTATTTTTAGTAGAGATGGGGTTTCACCATGTTGGTCAGGATGGTCTTGATCTCCTGACCTCGTGATCTGCCCATCTTGGCCTCCCAAAGTGCTGAGATTACAGGCATGAGCCACCACGCCCAGCCTAATGTTTTCTATACTGTGTTTAAACTGTGACATATCAATTTTGGCATTTTCCATGAGTGAGCTTCCCCATCAAAATATTAATACGTTCTCTCAAGGCTCACTTCCAGCCATTTACTTTAGGTTGTCTAGCTTTTCCTAAGTTTCTTTTATAATTTCTCAGAAGAATCACCATTGCTGATTTTATTTTTTAATTTTTTTTAATTATTTTTTTTTTATCCTGGCAACTTTCATTTAACCATTACTGATTTTTTAAAACCCATGGTCTTGTGAATGTTTATTTTTGTCTGAAAGTTTATTTTATAAGTGTTTTTGTGGGGGAGGGTTTTTTTTTTTGTTTTTTTGTTTTTTTTTATGAGACAGGGTGTCTCTCTGTCACCCAGGCTGGAGTGCAGTAGCACAATCACAGCTTACTGCAGCCTCAACCTCCTGGGATCAAGGATCCTCCCATCCTTCCAAGTAGCAGGGACTACAGGCATGTGCCACCACGCCCGGCTAATTTTTTGTATTTTTGGTAGAGATGGGATTTTGCCATGTTGCCTAGGCTGGTCTCGAACTTCTGAGCTCAGGCAATCTGCGCACCTCGGCCTCCCAAACTGGTGGAATTACAGGCATGAGCCACTATGCCTGGCCTTTTATAAGTATTTGAATCAGCACAGTAATCAACTACTTAATTGCTCATTTAGCAAAAATATACAAAGTCTGTAAGTGAACTCCTGGTACCTTCTTTTCACACCCGTCTGGGAACAAATAAATATGATATTATTTCAGGAGCAGTTAATGTGAAGAGTAATGGGTGGAGCATCTTCTAGAGTGGAGGGAACAGTGTCCTATGATAATACACTGTGAATGTGTGTAATTCCCCAAGGAAATACTATTATTTATTTATCTTTTGCACTCAGACATCATTTTTGTTGTTATTTTTCTTTTCGTTTTATTTTCGAGACGGAGTTTTGCTCTTGTCACTGCAACCTCCGCCCTCCTCCCCTGGGTTCAAGTGATTCTCCTGCCTCAGCCTCCGGAGTAGCTGAGATTACAGGCACACACCACCACACCCAGCTAACTTTTTGTATTTGTAGTAGAGATGGGGTTTCACCATGTTGGCCAGTCTGGTCTCAAACTCCTGACCTCAGGTGATCCACCCTCCTCGGCCTGGCAGAGTGCTGGGATTACAGGCGTGAAACACCACGCCTGGCCCTGTTGTTTTTCTAACATGCCCACTTTTCCTGGTGCAAAACACTACAGTTTTTACAAGATTATTTAAAAAATGTTTTTTTCGTCTATGGACACCTGATGTTTGGCTCCTTTCTTTTCAGCCAAGAGTTCCAGCTTCCGTTCATAATGCTTTTATATCTTGTACTCATAAAAATATAGGCAAACTCTGATGTTTTCAAATTCATTATCTAATGTCTTTTCTTTTGATTGGAAAGTCTACATTCATTAACATTTAAAGTAATCCCCGACCAGGTGCTGTGACTCACACCTGTAATTCCAGCACTTGGGAAAGCTGAAGCGGGTGGGTCCCTTGAGGCCAGGAATTCCAGACCAGCCTGGCCAACATGGCAAACCCTGTCTCTACTAAAAATACAAATAAATTAGCCAGAAGTGGTGATGCATGCCTGTGATCCCAGCTACTTGGGAGGTATGAGAATCACTTGAGCTCGGGAGGCAGAGATTGCAGTGGGCCGAGATTGCACCATTGTACCCAGTCTGGGCAACAGATCGAGACTCTGTCTCAAATAAACACACAAATAAATAAATAAATAAGTTCCTGATAAGAAAGGACTTGGTTTTGTCATTTTCCTTCTTTGTGTGTGTTTTTTTTATCTTTTGCCTTTTCTGCATTAGCAAGTTTTATCATTTTCCTATTTGTTTTCAATGTATTTTGTAGCTTTTTTCTTCTCATTTCATGCATTTCTGCATTATTTTGCTTTTGATTGCTTTTTGTAGTGAAACATTTAAATTTCTTTCTCATTTCCTTTTGTGTATACATTATTGCTCTGCTAAGTACCATGGGGATTGCCTTTACCATCCTAAGGTTATAACACTCTAAATTTATGCCAATTTAACATCAATAGCATACAAATACAATGCCTGTTCATACCCCTTTCAGTCTCATGTCATAAATTTACATCTTTATACTTTATGTATTTGAAAATGCAAACATATTTTCAGTGCATAGTTTCTTTTTTATTAGTCTCTTAAATGTGTAAAAACGCAAAATATAGAGTTCAAAAGCCAAGTCTAAAATGCTAGCTTTTAGACTAATAATTTTTAAAGGATTAGTGTCTTCAATTATATAGAAGACAAAAACTGGAGTTCACAATTATTGTACAATAATATTAGCATTTACAAGCTGGGCACGGTGGCTCATGCCTGTAATCCCAGCACTTTGGGAGGCTGAGGTGCGTGGATCACCTGAGGCTGGGAGTTCGAGACCAGCATGACCAAAATGGAGAAACTCTGTCTCTACTAAAAATACAAAATTAGCCGGGCATGGTGGCACATGCCTGTAATCCCAGTTACTTAGGAGGCTGACGCAGGAGAATTACTTGAACCCAGGAGGTGGAGGTTGCACTGAGCTGAGATCATGCCAATGCACACCAACCTGGGCAACAAGAGTGAAACTCTGGCTCAAAAAAAAAAAATAGCATTTATAATTGTACCTGCATTTGTTTCTACTGAGATATTTATTTGGGCATACACCTTCCAGATATTGCCCAATGTTCTTTTATTTCAATCTGAAGAACACTTCTGCATTTCTCACAGGGTACATCTAAAGGTTAAAAAAAAAAAAAGAACAAAACTACCTCAGTTTTTGTTCATGTGAGCATGCCTTAATTTCCTCCTCACTTTTGAAAGACAGTGTTGCCAGATATTGGATTCTTGACTGTTTTTGTTTCTGAGATGGAGTCTTGCCATGTTGCCTAGGCTGGCCTTGAACTCCTGTGCCTCAACTGATTCTCCCACCTCAGACGCCTGAATAGCTAGGACTACAAGGATGTGCCGCCTTGGCTATTTTTTTTTTCAGCACCTTGAATACCTCAGCCCACTACCTTCAGGCCTCCAATGCTTCTGACTAGAAATCTGCTGATGATCTTATGAAAGAGAATTTATACGTGATGATTTACTTCTTTCTTGCTGCCTTCTAGGTTCTCCCTTTGTGTTTGGCTTTGAAATTTTGAGTATAACACGTCTTCATGTGTCTTTCTCTTTGCATTCATCCTACTTGGAGTTCGTTGAGTTTCTTGGATGTCTACATTTATGGCTTTTATCTAATTTCAAATATTTTCAGCTATTATTTCTCCAAATAGTCTCCCCTGACCTTTCTCTGTCTCTTCTCCTTCTTAAACTCCCACAGTGCATATATTAGCCTGCTCGATGCTGTCTCACATGTCTCACCTGATTGCCACACCTATGTCTAGCTTATTACCAGGTCAGGGCTCTGTAGAGAATGGCTATCTTGGTAGAAATTAACTTAGCAAAGGTAGAACCATAAGGGCATCTGCCGGTATAATCAAGTTTCCTGTGAAGGACATTTGGTCCTGGGTTAACACTTAAACATTAGACCCCATGAAAGTCACACTGTAAATATCCACAACCAAGTGTCCTGGAGCCCCATCAATGCAGCACTAAAGTTCATAGCCACACTTCTGAGAGAGATCCCGAGGCTAAATTAGAGGAAACGCACATGTGCAGTTGCCTGCAAAAGGGATAAGGGTGCAGAAGATAGCTTGTATTGTGCTAAGTGATAAAATGACCACAATTAACCATAGTTTACTGTCTAATCCTTTTTATGGAAATTGCAAAGCTTCAATAGACTCCACAGTTATAAAAGTGCCATATCAGATGATTCTGTCAGTGCAACGGTTGTCTAGGTGGGGAGATGGCTTTTTTTTTTTTTTTTTAGGATGGAGTTTCACTCTTGTTGCCCAGGGTGGAGTGCAATGGCATGATCTCGGCTCATCTCAAACTCTGTCTCCCAGGTTCAAGCGATTCTCCTGCCTCAGCCTCCCGAGTAGCTGGGATTACAGGCATGCACCACCACGCCCAGCTAATTTTTTCTCCATGGCAGTCAGGCTGGTCTTGAATTCCTGACTTCAGGTGATTTGCCCTCCTCAGCCTCCCAAAGTGTTGGGATTATAGGCGTGAGCCACTGTGCCCAGCCGAGATGGCTTTTTTATGCTTGCTATTCTGCATCTTCCCTGAATCCTCTGCCCTAAGTTTTTACTGCCCTGATATGTTATTTCAGGTCTCACAGTAAATGTCACCATCTCAGAGAGAATCCTTTGTACCACCTCAGTTACTCCTACAGCTTTCTGTTTGTAGAGATATTTCTTTGCATATCTCATATTCAGATAAATTCAGTTAAGATTCACAGACTTTTTGGCTGTCTCCTTTTTTAAATTTCCTTATTTTTTGGTAGAGACAGGGTTTCACTATATTGCCCAGGCTCCAGGCTGGTCTCAAACCCCTTGGCTCAACTGATCCTCCCACTTTGACCTCCCAAAGGGATAGGATTACAGATGTGAGCCACCGCACCTGGCCTTATTTACTTTTTTAACCTGGGAAAAGTTAAATCAGAAAAATGAAACCAGGTTGGCCACAGCGGCTCACAGTTGTAATCCTAACACTTTGGGAGGCCAAGGCAGGAGGATCACTTGATCTCAGAGTTCAAGACCACCTGGGCAACATAATGAGACCCCTGCCTCTACAAACAACTTTTTAAAAAATAAGCTGGCCAGGCACAGTGGCTCATGCCTGTAATCCCAGCACTTTGGGAGGCCAAGATGGGGAGATCAATTGAGGTCAGGAATTCGAGACCATCCTGGCCAATGTGGTAAAACTCCATCTCTACCAAAAATACAAAAATTAGCCGGGTGTGGTGTTAGACATCTGTAATCCCAGCTATTCTGAAGGCTGAGGCAAGATAATCTCTTGAACCCGGGAGGTGGAGGTTGCTGTGAACTGAAATCACACCATTGCACTCCAGCCTTGGCAACAGAACGAGACTCCGTCTCAATAAATAAATAAATAAATAAATAAATAAATAAATAAATAAATAAAAAGCCAGGCATGCCGATGCACACCTGTGGTCCCAGCTAACTGGCGGTTGAGATAGGAGGATCGCTTGAGTCCAGGAGGTTGAGGCTGCAATGAGCTGTGATCATGACACTGCACTCCTGCTTGAGCTATAGAGTGAGACCCTGTCTCAAAAACAAAAAAAAAAGAAAGAAAATGAAACAAAATTGAATGCTGTTACCTTTACTTCTATCATCTATCTATATTGCCCTATGTAAAACTCCTCCAAAATTCTGTTTTTAGCCATTTTCCAGAAGGGAAAAATAAGAAGCTCCCTCTTGTGGTGAAGATGGCATTAACATTCGTACATCCTCTTTGGGCTGTGGATTTCTCAGGGTTGCGCTGAGATCTCCAGAATTTACAGTAGATGACAGTCAGCGTAGAATATTCTGTTTGTGCCCTCACTGAACAGGTGGCGACATGGGTTAGGAAGAATGGAAGCAAATAAAATGAAATGTGGTCATCATACAACATATCACAGTCTATCCTGGAAGATAGTTTCAAGTGAGTAATTGAAATTGAGGGAAATGAGAGAGCCACAGGTGGATTCAACCTGGGCCAGCTGGACTGCTTAAAGGGAAGGGGTATTTATAAAGTGGTTAGAATTTAGCTGCAGAAATGATTGAATGGGTCAGTGGTGATGGAGCGGGGTTGAGAGTTTCAAATGGGTAAACTGGATGTGTCTATCACCAGGGACAGAGAACATGATGACAAACATGAACTGTGAAGATCAGGGAGCTGCTAAAACAGAGGAAAAAGGGGAGACTTCACTTTTGAGTTGTGTGTGTGTCGGTTGTGTGTGTGTGACAGTCTCGCTCTTTCGCCCAGGCTGGAATACAGTGGCTCAATCTCGGCTCACTACAACCTCCCCCTACCCAGGTTCAAGAGATTCTTGTGCCTTAGCCTCCCAAGAAGCTGGGATTACAGTCATGCACCACCACCCCCTGCTAATTTTTGTATTTTTAGGAGAGACGGGGTTTCACCATGTTGACCAGGCTGGTCTTGAACTCCTAACCTCAAGTGATCCACCCACCTCGGCCTCTCAAAGTACTGAGATTACAAGCATGAGCCACCGTGCCCAGCCTGATTAGTTGTTTTATATAACTGTCTGTTAAGGTGAAAAATAACAGTTTATTAGCATGTTTGTTTTCTCAAAGGAATAATTATATTATTTTGTTTTGTTTTGTTTTGTTTGAGACAGAGTCTTGCTGTCTTACCCAGGTTGGCGTGTAGTGGCACAATCTTGGTTCACTACAACATCTGCCTCCCGGGTTCAAGCAATCCTCATGCCTCAGCCTCCCTAGTAGCCGGGACTACAGATGTGTGCCACCATGCCTGGCTAATTTTTGTATTTTTAGTAGAAACAAAGTTTCACTATGTTGGCCAGTCTAGTCTTGAACTCCTAGGCTCAGGCAATCTGCCTGCCTCCGCTTTTCAAAGTGCTAGGATGAGAGGTGTGAGCCACCACAGCCGGCCATTTCCAGGTTTTTTTTTTTTAACCCATATAAAATATCTTAGAATTTTCTTCCTCTACTTTATATATAAACTTATTATGAAACCCAGGAGTCTGCTGGCTTCTTATTCAAACAGTGGGATTGAGGGTCTTTGTCTCATTTAACCTACCAGTGTTGGTGAAAGGCAGGTGAGTAACCTTGCAGGGGCCATGGGGAAAGTTCCCCTTTTCCCTCTCATGTTGCACTGAAAAATCAATTCACAAAAGACAGATTAATTGGAGAAAAGGCATACACATTTTATTTAATGTATATACACAGGTGCCTTCTGAATGAAGACTCAGAGATACAGGGAAAGTTGTACTTTTCTTTTTCTTTTTTGAGCTGGAGTTTCACTCCTGTAGCTCAGGCTGGAGTGTAATGGTGTGATCTTGGCTCACCGCAACCACCCCCTCCAGTATTCAAGTGATTCTCCTGCCTCACCTCCTGAGTAGCTGGGATTACAGGCATGTGCCACTACTCCCAGCTAATTTTGTATTTTTAGTAGAGATGGGATTTCTCCATGTTGGTCAAGCTGGTCTCGAACTTCTGACCTCAGGTGATCCACCTGCCTCAGCTTCCCAAAGTACTGAGATTACAGGCATGAGCCACTGCACCCAGCCAAATTGTACATTTTTGTGCTTGGGTTTAACAATGTGTGAACACCTATGTAGAAATCGGATTGAACAAAAAAAAAATTGATTGAAAAAAGGTATGATTGAATGCTAATAGACTGAGTGAGGAAAGCCAGCAAGGCCTCTCTGTCTAGATATTTCTTGGTCTTTCTGAGTAGCATTCCTTCCTTCTGGGTATGAGACAGAATCCTCTCTGAAATGACAGTCTTATGACCTACAGTCAAACAAGGTAAGTGAGATAAATTCTTTGTGACAAGTTTTTCCAAAGGAAGGCACAGGGAAAGTTATCTGTTTACCTTTTATGGCTGGCCTTGGGGAATAGAAGTTCTGGATTCTGTGACCTGCCTTGGCTAATTTTTGTATTTTTTGTAGAGACAGGCTCTCACTATGTTGCCCAGGCTGGTCTCAAACTCCTGGGCTCAAGCAATGTGCCGCCTCGGCCTCCCAAAGTGTTAGGATTATGGGCGTGAACGATCACGCTCAGCCTAATTATTCATGTTGCAGTGTGGCCATGTTGCGGTATGGCCTTGGCTCCCCTGCCTTGGGGGAGAGGGATTCTAGCTTCTTTGGCTACCTTTGGTGGAGAATGGGACTGAGAGACAGGAGGGAAAGAGAAGGTTTGAGAAAAACCTCTGCTTCCGAGGCATTTTTTGGGGAGCATTATTTTCTGAGCCCTAAAAAGCTGGAGTGGGCAGCAGAACCTGAAGCCAGTGACTCCATATTGAGACCAGCCTTAAGCCTGCAAAGGGAGGGGAATGGAGCTCCCTTTGGGGCTTCCTGGGCAGCCTGCCTACCCCAGCAGATGGCCTCCAACTGCTCGGAACAGCTAAAGGACTGTGAATTTTGAGAAGCCACAGTGCCCTAGAAAGCAGGAAACTCACATGGAGATGCAACTAGGGGGTTGTGTCCTTTTCAAGATTATAACTCTGGGTACTTTGGGGCCATTTCCTATATAGCTGCACATTGTATAAATAGCTTTCGTTTTTTAAGCAGTCTAACTAGCCCCAGGTGAACCCACCTGTGGCTCTCTAAATCCTTTGAAGTAAATTGTTTTTTAGAAGCCGTAGCCAGGCACGATAGTTCACACCTGTATTCCCAGCACGTTGGGATGCTGAGACAGGAGGGTTGCTTGAGCCCAGGGGTTCAAGACCAGCCTGGGCAACATGGTGAGACCCCTGTCTACCTCAAAAAAATTTTTAAATTAGCCAGGCATGGTGGTGCGTGTCTGTAGTCCCAGCTACTTGGGAGGCTGAGGTGGGAGGATGGCTTGATCCCAGAAGGTTGAGGCTGCGGTGAGCTGGGATCACACCACTCACTGCTCTCCAACTTGGGTGACACAGTGAGACCCTGTCTCCAAAACAAAACAAAACAACAACAACGGCAATCCTCCAGGATAGACTGTGATATCATGGATAAGTTTCGTGTCCATTTTATTTGATTCTGTCCTCTTTGTTATACTACCTGCTCATTGAGGGCATAAACAGAATATTTTAATCTGACCATCTTCTTTTGTACATACTGAAGATCTCAGTAGACACAAGTGTTTTGCTTTGGGCATGCAGAGAGTCACAGGAGGCAGGTTGTAATTTGTGTATATGAGGAAAATTTGTGAAGGTCAGACTTGGATTGCCTTCTGGAAAAAGAGTCACGAATTTGACAGTTTATATAGGTCAGTGCATTAAACTGATTTTAGATGAGAGTTTCCTGCTGGTGAAAAGGAAGGTCTTGGCCAGGCATGGTGGCTCATGCCTGTAATCCCAGCACTTTGGGGGGCCGAGGTGGGTGGATCCCCTGAGGTCAGGAATTCAAGACCAGCCTGGCCAACAAGGCGAAAAAACCACATCTCTGCTAAAAATATAAAAATTAGAGCTGGGCGTGGTGGCGCACACCTGTAGTCCCAGCTACTCGGATGGCTGAGGTGGGAGGATTGCTTGAACCCCCAGGAGGCAGAGGTTGTGTGAGCTAAGATGGTACCACTGCATTCCAGCCTGGGCAATAGAGCAAGACTCCATCTCAAAAAAAAAAAAAAAAAAAAAAAAAGAAGGTCTTGAAGAAGGGAGCATTTCCGCACTCTGGAGAAGGGGCAGGAGGCCACATTGAGTTCCCAGAGTTAAATCCTTAAGTGTCCCTGCCTCATCAGCAGGATGTGATCCACTCTGGGACTCTGTTTCAGCAGTCAGAGTTTGACTCACAAGCTTGGGAACGTGTATCACCTTCTGACTACGGGTTAGTTTGTGAACTCTAGGTGCAGCAGACTACTTATCTCAACTAGTTCAAGTGTTTGCTTTTCTTCTCTTTCGATTTCCTTATCAAATATTGCTACTATGTGATTCCACTTTTTCCCATACATTTAATGATTTTATTCTGTTGTTGGCATGTTTTTACTTCCTTGGCTGAAAATGAGTAGATTGAGACATAAGGTGGGAGAAAGGCTTGGCCATGCAGCCAACAGCCTCATCCAAAATTCCTGATCCCTGGAAGACATCGGCCCTTATTCTTTTTTTTTTTTTTTTTGAAACAAGGTCTCGCTCTGTTGCCCAGGCTGGAGTGCAGTGGCATGATCTTGACTCACTGCAGCCTTGACTTCCCAGGCTGAAGTGACCCTCCCACCTCAGTCTCCTGAGTAGCTGGGACTACAGGTACAGGCCACCATTCCTAGCTAACTTTTGTATTTTTGTAGAGATGGGGTCTCACTGTGTTGTCCAGGATGGTCTCAAACTCCTGGGCTCAAGCAATATGCCGGCCTCGGCCTCCCAAAGTGTTAGGATTAAGGGCATGAGCTATCACGCTCAGCGTAATTATTCATGTTGCAGTATGGCCTCGGCTCCCCTCCTACTCCGAGGCCCGGGAATGGCTTCCTTGGACAATGAGTCTGGGCCCTGCATACACTTGTGACCCCCAGTAGGAGGAAAAAACAGGAAGGTCCCACTAAGTACGGACGGGGAATTCTGCTTAAATGCAGCTGTCCCCTGGGAGGGGTCAGGTTCCAGCGCAGGGAAGAAGCCCGCCCTGCCAAGGGCTGTGTCTGGAACTTGTTCATCCGTCTCCACTCCCCAGCGTAAGATTGCTGCTTCTGTCACTCAGTCCTCAGGAGGCGGGACCTGTCGCACCATCCAATCAGGCCGAGAGGCGGGGTTGTGGGAACTGTCAATCAGGCGCACTGAAGGGAGGAGGGTGCGAGGTTGAAAAATCCCGCGGCGTCTTCCTCACGCCACAGTGCTGGGCCTCTGGCTCTGTGGCTGAGAGGCTCTCTGAAGAGACGGTGGCGGCCTCTGTCACACAGAGACCTGCACTGGTCGTGGGAGCCGCAGAGAAAACCCTGGGACACGGAGGAATTTGGAAAATGGTGAGCTGGAGGGGCTGGGGGTCCCGAGACGGGAGGAGGGGTTAGTTGGAACCGGCCTGAACCGGCCGTGGCGGGATGCCGGCCTCCCGGCCAGCGACTACGGGCTCTATGGACCGGAGTCCGCTGGCGCTGCTGGGCCCTCGGTCCCTTCGGCCGTAGGGTGGGGCTGGGCCGGCAGCCGGGACCCTGGGCGCCCTGTCCCGTCCCTCATTTCGCGGCGACTGCTGCCCCGGCCCCGGAGCCCTCCATGGGCAGCTCGACGCCCGCAGCCCCGCGTCTCCCCAGATTGTGCGGGGGCCACGGGAGAGTCAAGGGGGGAACCGCGACTCGTGTGTCGGTCTCTTGCGTGGGAAGAGCTACGGTCTGTGGGGCTCCCAGTTCCTTCGTTACTCCTTTACTCACAAAATATAAAATTAAAAGCACCCCAATCATTTTGAACAGACCCCTCCTCCCAGCCAAGGGCACTACAAAATTCACCTGAAAAACTTGTTCAGGTCATGATGGAAGGTGGTTTGTTCCTCACACTGCTAGAAAGATACTTGAGACTGGGTAATTTATTAAAAAAAAAAAAAAGGTTTTAATTGACTCACAGTTCCACATTGTTGCAGAAAATTTTACCTGATGAGAAACCCAAGCGGCACTCAGGGAAATGGAGGAACACTCTTTATTACGCGGCGGGCCCAGAAGAGTTCACACCCAAGTCTGGACCCCCGCTAAGAAAAGTACACAGGTGTTTTTTTTTGTTTTTTGTTTTTTTTTTTTAAAAGAGACGAGGTTTCACCATATTGGTCAGACTGGTCTCGAACTCCTGACCTGAGGTGATCCACCCGCCTCGGCTCCTAAAGTGCTGGGATTACAGGCGTGAGCCACCGCGCCCGGCCCAAAAGTACACAGTTTTTATAGGTAAGGGGACAGGGAAGTAACTCATAACTTTTAGACAACGCAGTAGTTTTGTAAAGGGTTTTCAGCTAGTAAGCAATAAGAGAGGTACAGAAGTAGAAAGAGGCAGTTATTAGCAGAAAAGCAGGGGCAGTTTTAAAATAGGGAAGTTGCTGACTATGTGCTAACAAAATCCTGGGCAAAATTTCCACTTCATCCCCCCCGCCCTTTGATGCTCTTTTATGGATATTAGGGAGTATCGCCTTTACACTCAGGTGCCTGCACTCAGTGGCATGTATCCACCCAGGGCTAGTAACTGAGCATTTGTTTTTCTAATCAATGAAGCCTCGGAGCATGTTAATTAGGCAAGGGCCAAAGGCTAAAAGGAGTAATAGGGCAACGAGGGGTCCCGTCAGTGGGAGGAGCCACGGTGCCCAATTCCAGAGGTGGGACCACGTGGTCCATGAGTCTGAGAGGCGCTAATTTCAGAGGCCCTTTCAGTCAGCCGTGGGGCTGTATCCTGTACTAGTCCCGACTGATTGGTGTAGAAGCAACACTCCTTCCCCAGGAAAGTGCATAGTCCTCCCTTCTCGGCAGTAATGAGGTCCAACCCTTGCCAGTTTTGGAGTGTGACTGCTGCAAGAGAGTCTATTTTAGACTGGAGGGTAAGGATGGAGCTTGCTGTGTCCTCCAGACTGTCTGAAAGGTCTTTAGAGAGGGTGTGGAAGTAAGACAAGGAGGTAGACAGACCTGCTATGCCTATTCCGGTTGCTATAGTTATTTCCAGTCCCACAAGCAAGGGTATTAGTTGCATGGCCCATTGAGGCCGGACTTGAGCCTTTACGGGGACTGGAAGACTTTGTCCCCCCCAGGGCGGTGTCAGTTTTGGGGGACAGAAAGACCAGAGTACAGGTACCATTCCAGTTAGTGGGGAGACATAAGTAGGTTGAGGTTCCACATATGAAAAATATGCCTTGGTTATTTAGGCAAAACTGGTGGTGTATACTGAAGAGAGGCACCAGTTTGTTATTCTCATTCTCCCATACATTTAGGGTATTGGCCAGGGCAGCTCCAGTAAAGGGGCCGAAGGGCCCCCTTAGTCCTATTCTCCCACTGGAGGAAGTATCTTTTGGTGTCAACCAGAACACATTCAAATGAATGCTGGAAGGTTGGCACAAGGAGACATTCGGTTGGAGTGGGAGGCAAGCTACAAGGAGTCCATGAGTGCATGGTTACACATGGGTTGTGTCTGCCATTGCAAAAGTGTGAATTCTTGTTGAATAGTTTCTCTGGGCTTAGTAGGGCCTCCTGCTAGAAAATGAGGAAAAACGATCATAATTCCTGAACGGGGCTTCCTGAGTAACCTGGAAGTTTGCAGTTATTAGGAATTTGAAGCTGCAAGATGTAATTACACTGGTGAGGCTGCAGGTGCCCCAAGGGTGTACCTGATGGCAGGTTGTGCTGGATACAGATGGGGTCTGGAAGGTCAACTCTGTGCTAGTGGTTATGGGCCCATGCACAGGCTGGCCGTTTCACGGGCCCGTGAAATTACTCATATAGGACCATAGGAGGTTGACTGCATGTCCTATTAAAGTGGTTCTTGTGGTTTCAGAAATTGGGAACTGAGCTAGGGCTTGTGGGGTCAGAGGCCCTGAAATAGCCTGGCTTTCATATTTGGGGTGATGAGACATGCCGGTGGTGACCCAGGCGTTTGTTGGGATTGGGACTGTAGCATATGCTGCATCAGAGAGGGAGATGCATAACCAACAATCTCTGGCTAGGTTCGGATTAAGTTCGGTTTAGCAACGCATGGGTTAAGCTGATGGTTTGGTTAAGGTAGCCTGGGATGGTTGGTAGTAGAGGGTATGCAATAGTACTGGGCTGCCTGAAGGGCAGGATGGGTAGGACAAGTATCCAAGTCATTGTGAACAAAGCAGAAGGTATCATCCTACACTAAACAGGGACAAGGAATGTCCCTCAAGGGACGACAATAATGGCAGCACATCAGCAGAACAACAAATGCTGCCAAAATAGCCCCAAATATTACAATTTCAGTCCACATTTGCTGATTCAGTAGAAGTTCCTCAAGCTTCGGCCTTGCTTTGACTAGTCAGCTTCTGGTTGTGTGGCTAGAGCAGGGCTTGACGAGTCCTCAGGTTTCAGCTCTCTGGAGCGTGATTCTCGTGGAGTGATGGGGGTCTGGATGCACAATCCACTGGTCCGGTGATGCGTCTGGGTGGGCCCTCTTGGCTCTGGAATAATGCACCCACAGAACAACTCCTGCAACTTTGAGAGCAGTTGGGGTGACAAGGATCACAGTATGGGGCCCTGTCCAGACAGGCTGAAGGGGTTCCTTCTTTCAATCTTTTACCCAAACCTGTTCCCCAGGTTGGAAGGGATGTTCTGAATTGGCTAGGGAGATAGGTGCTCTCTTACAAACTGACTGACCTGGGACAGCACCTTTCCCAATGCCTACAGCTGGGATGTCATGCTTGTTTCCCCTAGCTGTCTGAGGTCTCCCCTCACTTTGTTAACCGGGGGGGTAGGGGGGTGCTCCCACATAGGATTTCAAAGGGTGAGTAACCTGTGGGTCCTGGTGTACACCGTGACCTTAGCAGGGCTAGGGGAAGCATATCTACCCAGGAAGCCTGGGTTTCCTGACAGAGCTTTGCTAATGTAACCTTCAGGGTTCAATTCATGCGCCCCACTTTCCCTGGACTTTGTGGCCTGTAGGATGTGTGAAGTTTCCACTTAATCTTGAGCATGGTGGTGAGGGCTTGGATGATCTCTGCCACAAATGCTGGCCCATTGTCACTGTGTATGGTGAGTGGAATCCCTACCGGGAAACAATTTCACGAAGTAGGACCTTCACTACTTCTCGGCCCCTTTCCGTCTTGGTTGGGAGTGCCTCAGCCCAGCCTGAGTATGTACATACAAGGACCAGTAGGTATTTGTACCCTTTACTGGGCTTGACTTCAGTGAAGTCCACCTCTACGTCCTCAAAGGGGTAGCTGCCCACCCGTTGCACCCCTGGGGCAGGTTTCAGCTGCTGTGGGGGGTTGTTTCTAAGCACAGGTAAGGCGCTGATTGCTTACTGCAGCACAAAGTTTGGGGAGGGTTGCAATACAGTAATACCTGTTGAGTAAGGTCTCCAGAGCAGTTTTACCTAGGTAGGTGAGACCATAGCACTGAGTAACGATGGTATGAGCCAAGTTCTTAGGCACAACCAGTCTATTGTCAGGGAGTAGCCACTATCCCCCAGCACTCTGCCCCCTCCTGCTATGCCCACTGGCTTTCTTCCTTAGAGTACTCTGGCTTTCCCACATCCTCTAGGAGCCAGTGGGTGACTGTGAACAAGTGGGTGGGGGCCTGCACAGGCCCTTTCCTCAACTCGGCTGCCTTAGCTTCTCGGTCAGCCAGCCGGTGTCCTGTGAAGATCAGATCAGTTCCTCTTTGGTGGCCCTTGCAATGTATGACAGCTACCTCTTTGGGCTTCCAAACTGCCTCTAGCAGTCTGAGAATTTCTTCCTTAGTTTTGACTTCTTTTCCTCCTGCTGTCAGCAGCCCTCTTTCTTTGTATATCGCCCCATGTACGTGGAGAGTTGCAAAGGCGTACTTGGAGTCAGTGTAAATATTGACCGCTTTGCTTTCCTCACAGCACAGGGCCTGAATGAGGGCGTGTAATTCCACTGGTTGTGCTGACCAGCCTCTGGGCAAGGGGGCTGCCTCAACCATTTCAGTGGCGGTGGTGACTGCGTACCCTGCATACCTCTCCCCATTCTGGACATAGCTGCTTCCGTTGGTGAACAGGTTTAAGTCTGCCTTAGGGAGGGGACAGTCCTTGAGGTCTGGCCGACTGGCAAAAACCTCATCTACCATTTCCTTACAGTCGTGGTCCAAGGCCCCCCGCTCTGCGGGTAGAAATGTGGCTGGGTTGAGGCCACGCACAGTCTCAATAGTGACCCATAGGTTTTCACAGAGCAACCCTTGGTAGTGGGTCAAACGAGCATATGAGAGCCACTGGTGTCCTGGCTGCTCATGAGGGTGGACACTGAGTGGGGCATTTTAATATGGACAGTCTGGCCCAAGGTTAGCTTGTCAGCTTCCTTCATCAGAATGACTGTGGCGGCTAAGGATCAGAGACAAAGGGCCATCCCGATGCCACTGCATCAAACTGTTTAGACAGATATGCTACTGGCCTCTACCAAGGCCCAGTGTTCTGGGTGAGGACCCCAAGCGCTGTTTTGTTTTTCTCCGGAACAAATAGATTGAATTCCTGGGTGACATCTGGAAGTCCTAGTGCTGGGGCACTTTGGAGCAGTGCCTTGATTTCCCAGAAAGCCATGTCTTGGCTCTTACCCCACTCAAGAGGTTTATCTTCTGGCCCAGTTAGGGCCCCATAGAGGGGCCTTGCTATGTCCGAGAAGCCGGGAATCCATATGCAGCAGAAGCCTGCCACCCCAAGAAACTCCCGGAGCTTCTGCTTAGTGTTGGGAGTGGGCATGGAGCAAATCACCCTTTTCCTCTCCAGTCCCAGAGCCCGATGTCATTTGGTGATGATAAACCCCAGATACCTCACATGTTGTCTGCAGATTTGGGCCTTTTTCCATGAGACTTTATATCCTGCCTCTGTAAGGAGTTGCAGCAGTGCCTTGGTCCCTTCCCAGCAGTCCTTCCGCCCCCTGCTGGTGAGAAGTAGGTCGCACATACTGCACCAGTGTGCAGTTAAGGTCCTCTCGTGGGAAGGCAGCTAAGTCTGCAGCAAGTACCTCACCGAACAATGTGGGAGAGTTTTTAAATCCTTGAGGCAACCGAGTCCAGGTCAGTTGCATCTTCTTTCGTGTTTGGGGGTCCTCCCATTCAAAGGCAAAAAGTGGCTGGCTCTTTGGTGCCAATCATAGACAGAAAAAGGCATCTTTCAAGTCCAGGCATGTGAACCACTCAGCCTCAGGGGAGAGCTGGCCCAGGAGAGTGTATGGGTTAGGAGCCACTGGGTGGAGGGTGATTGCGGCACCGTTCACTGCTGTCAAGTCCTGCAATGGGTGATATCCCCCACTGGGCTTTCTCACTGTCAGTAGAGGGGTGTTCCAGGGAGACTGGCATTCGACCAAAAGTCCCCCCTTTCTAAGCTGTGAAATGTGTTCCTGGATTCCCAGCTGGGCCTCTCGGGGTATTGGATACTGTCTCTGCCTGACCAGGAGGGCTCCAGGCTTGAGGCCAATTATTAGTGGTGCGTGGGCCTTGGCCATTCCTGGGGGGTTCATCTCTGCCCAGACTGCAGGGAAGGCATCCAGGAATTCTGGTGGGTTTTCCTCTGACCTCTTGGTGGTGTGCAGTTTCCATTCTTCCTCACATGGAAGTGTAACTGCCAGGACCAGGCCCCCTTTGGCTCACTCAAAGTCAGACTGGCTGGTCCCCCGGTTCAAAGGTGATTTGTGCCCCCAGTTTGCTCAACAAGTCTCTCCCCAAAAGGGGAACAGGGCATTCCAGCAGGTAGAGGAACTCATGACATATCTGTTGGCCCCCTAACTGGCATGTCTGCTCTTGGCAGAATGGCTGGGGCTCTGCCTGGTCACCTGTGGTTCCCACCACAGTTATCTTCCAGTTGCTAAACGGAGCAACCAGAGTGATGACTACCAAGTATTCCGCTCTGGTGTCTACCATAAAAGTTATTGGGTGGCCCCCGACCTTCATTCTGACCATGGGCTCTCGGGGGCCAAGTTTCATAGAGCCCGGGCCATCCTAGTCTGAGTCCATCCTGGCCAAGCCAATCAAGTGGGCCTGGCTAGGCTCTGGCTAGTATCCTGCCTTCCTTTGGAGGGTGCCCCACCTAGGACCGTCCGCTTGGGGTACTCATTTTTCCAATGTCCCACCTCCTTGCAGTATTCACACTGGTCTAGCTGCAAGGGAGGGCGCTCAGATCTCCCCCCTTTGCATGGGGGAGCCGTGCACTGGGTTGAATCGGGACTGCCAAGAGCTGCTGTCAGGACTGTGGCCTTCTGCCTCATCCGTTTGTCCGCCGCCTCCTGTGCCTGCAGGTCTCGGTTTGCATAGACTTTGTGGGCAATTTCCAGTAGCTGGGTGGCATTCATTCCTGCAAAGCCCTCCAACTTCTGCAGCTTCCAGTGGATGTCTGGGGCTGACTGAGCAATGAAGGTGGCACTGACTATCCGCATGTTCTCCGGTGCCTCTGGGTTGAGCGGGGTGTAGGTCCAGAAGGCCTCGCAAAGTCTCTCATAGAAGTCACCAGGGGCCTCATCTGGTCTTTGAGTGACTTCTGTGGTTTTGGACATACTGGTTGGTTTCCTTCCTCCCTCCTGGATTCCTGTGAGGAGAGCCTCCCCGTAGCCCTGGAGGGAGACTCTCCCTGCCTCGGTGTTAAAGTCCCAGTTCGGCTTTATGTCAGGTGCAGCCCCCTTAGCCCACCGGGCCGGGTCCAGAGTTCCTGCCGGGGCCCGTCCTGCAAGCCACTTTTGGGCCTCAGTCAGGATGTGTCTACACTCCTCCGTATTGAACAGTGTGAGGAGGAGTTGGTAACAGTCAACCCAGGTGGGCTGGTGCATTTGGAACATAGATTCTAAAAGGTCAATCATGGCCTGAGGCTTTTGTGAGTATGCCGGGGTGTGATGCTTCCAATTCAGGAGGTCAGTAGTACTGAAAGGCTGGTAATAATGGATGGACTTCTCCGGCTCTACTGTTCCATCATTCATGACGGTTGGGGGCCCCCTGGCTTCCCGCAGTGGCATCTGCTGAGCTGGCTGTGATGACCGCAGGTGTCTGGCCAAACGAGTCTGGGGCTTCTTGGGCTCCGGGCTGACTGAAATAGGCTCCACAGTTTCTACAGATGCGCGGGGGAGGTGGGGGCAGGTATCAGGCAAAGCTGGTGGTCTGGCAGCCAACGGTGCTGGAATGGCATAAGGTGGTGGCAGCTCCTCTTTAGGGTCGCCCTGATGAATGGGTTTCTTGGGTCCCTTGATTGCTTGGGCCACGAGGACCTTACACTGTCCC
Source organism: Cacajao melanocephalus (assembly GCA_963573385.1). NCBI lineage: Eukaryota > Metazoa > Chordata > Mammalia > Primates > Pitheciidae > Cacajao > Cacajao melanocephalus. The sequence goes on from CAUYLG010059826.1 coordinate 51,405, forward strand.
TTCCTACCATCGCAGAATCAGATCCAAGGTGGAAGGGTCTGAGCTATCTCCAACTAGGAATCAATATATGGGAACTGGTCTGGGTGGTCATGGTTACGGGTCATAGCCTTCCAAACAGTCTGCACCTTAGAGACTTCCAGGGTGCCCTCTGGTAGCCAACCAATGCTAAGCGCCAGCCACTCTGACCTGCGGAGGGTTTTTAGCCTTCCTGGGGTCATTTTAACCCCATAATCTCCAGAAAAGCCCTTCCTGAAGTTTTTGACCATACAATCTAGGACTGTGGGCTTAGACTGACTTTTCCCCATGATGTGTGTCCCCTTTTGAACGGTGACGCAAGACAAAGGAGGGGTGTCCCGTGAAGGACCACTCAGATGCCCACCTGACCGCACCCCTTGTGGGAACTTAGGCGCTTCTCAGCAGTCAGCAAGTCGGTATAATCCCCCGACTCGGATCGAACTCGTTTTGCGCTCATCTTGATACCGCCATAAGCCATATAAGGTTCACCACAGAAACGCAGGCTCGGGCCCTGTGGAGCTCCGTAGTTTGCACTGTGGAGCTACAGATTGGAGGTTCAAGAGCAGGCTCTTGAGCTCCCCACACACTCAAACACTCACACAGAGGTTATCACATTCCCACCCTAACCTGAGAAATCCACCTGCTGTCTCCAAATGGAGACCCTGGGAGGTGATCAGGCTCCCCTTCTGTCTGCAGACAGGCCTGACTAAATCTACCTGTTGTCTCCAAATGGAGACCCCCCTTGGAGGTGATCAGGCTCCCCTCTGTCCATAGATGGGCCTGCTTAGAGTTGGGTCCCGGGACCTTACCTTATCTGGAGTTCTCCTCAGTTCAGTCCGTCTCCCCTGCGAGTTTGGCGAGCGGCAACGCCAGAGCAGCAGCAGTTCCCCTGCCAGAGGAGGCCCTGTAGAAGCTTACAGGGGGGCCCGTGCCTCGTTCCCCAGCGGGGAACAGGTGAGCTGTCCGTCCTTTCCGACCGCAAACCGGTGGCTCAAGGGGTCAGCACAGTTGAGTTTCCCGATCAGGTAACCAAGTGTTGCAGAAAATTTTACCTGACAAGAAACCCAAGTGGCACTCAGGGAAATGGAGGAACAGTCTTTATTATGCCGGCGGGCCCAGAAGGGTTCACACCCAAAAGTCTGGACCCCCACTAAGAAAAGTACACAGTTTTTATAGGTAAGGGGACAAGGGAAGTAACTCATAACTTTTAGACAATGAAGTAGTTTTTTTAAGGCTTTTCAGCTAGTGAACAATAAGCTGAGGTACAGAAGTAGAAAGAGGCAGTTATTAGCAGAAAAGCAGGGGCAGTTTTAAAATAGGGAAGTTGCTGACTATGTGCTAACAAAATCCTGGGCAAAATTTCCACTTCATCATGGCCTCAGGAAACTTACAATCTTGGCAGAAGGGGAAGTGAGGCATGTCTTACATGGCCGCTGGAGGGAGAGAGAAGGGGGAAGCCCAGACACTTATCAAGCAACCAGATCTCCTGAGAACTCTCCATTAGGAGAGCAGCTTGGGGGAAACCACCATGATCCGATCACCTGCCAGCAGCTCTCTCCCTCAACATATGGGGATTACAAATAGGATTACAGTTCTTGCAAGTAGGCTCTGTGGTGCAATGGGTAGCACATTGGACTTCTAGCCTAAATTAAAAGGATTACAATTCCAGATGCAATCAGTTGCACGTGCCTCATACTCTCCCTTTTGGAACTCGGGAAAAGCCTACCAGCATTAACAACATCAGCACAGAACTTAAGTCTGATAAGCATTTACAATCTATTCTCTCTGAAGCCTGCCACCTGGAGGCTTCATCTGCATGATGATTTTTTTTTTTTTTTTTTGAGACAGTTTCACTCTTGTTTCCCAGGCTGGAGTACAATGGCACGATCTCGGCTCATCACAACCTCCGCCTCCTGGGTTCAAATGATTCTCCTGCCTTAGCCTCCAGAGTAGCTGGGATTACAAGCATTCACTACCACGCCTGGCTAATTTTGTATTTTTAGGAGAGACGGGTTTCTCCATGTTGGTCAGACTGGCCTGGAACTCCCGACCTCAGGTAATCCACCAGCCTCAGCCTCGCAAAGTGCTGGGATTACAGTCATGAGCCACCATGCCCGGCCTGAGACATGTTTCAATTTAGAAAGTTTATTTTGCCATGGTTAAGGGCATATTTGTCCTTTACAGTAGCCTCAGGAGATCCTGACCACATGTGTCCAAGGTGGTTGACGTACAGCTTCTTTTTCTATTAATACATGTATTATGTCTCCCCAAAATGTATTAACAAAGAAGTAAGCTGTACCCCAACCACCTTGGACACATGTAGTCAGACTGTGTCCACCACACTTGGCCTGAGATGCATCCATCCTCCTGAGGCTGCTGTTAAGGATGGATGCGTCTCAGGCCAGGTGTGGTGGCTCATGCCTATAATCCCAGCATTTTGGGAGGCCAAGGTGGGTGAATCACCTGAGATCAGGAGTTTGAGACTAGCCTGGCCGACATGGTGAAAGCTCATCTCTACTAATAAGAAAAAAAAAAATTAGCTGGGCATGGTGGTGTATGCCTGTAATCTCAGCTATTAGGGTGGCTGAGGCAGGAGAATTGCTTGAACCAGGGAGGTGGAGGTTGCAGTGAGCTGATATCACATCATTGCACTTTAGTCTGGGCGACAAGAGCGAAACTCTGCCTCAAAACAAGACAAAGAAACCTGTCTCAGATACTTTTGAGTTCACTTTCCTAAATGGCAACTGGTATCTCTCTGAATCTTCCAGAGGTTTGGGAATCAGGGTTTCTAATCCACCACTCTCTTCCCTCAACCTAACTTCTCCAAGGGCTGGCAGTAAATCCCTTGGTTTTTAAGCTCTTTCCCTGCATTTTGTGACCCTGATTTTATCTCAATTCACAGCAACATTAAACATTATTTTTCCGTGGTGCTGTATTTCCAGCATCACTGGGTTCATTCTAGCATGTCCCTTTATTTCCAACTTTTTTCAATTCCAGTGAGAAATAGGCACTATCTACAACATATATTGTAGGTAATATAAGAACATATATTCTAAAATGTAAAGTAGTTTCAGAATTGCTAATCCATACCCTTATGGGGAAAAATATCCACTAGAATAGAGTGTTTGTGTGCATTTCTTGAGTTACAGTATTCAATCGAAACACTGTTTTCCAAAGTGACTTAGGTAAGATCCTTTCATCCTCATCCTCTTCGGTAGGATTAGGTGATACATTTCTCGTATATTCATTTATCACCGTCTATTTCCACTGAATTTCTCCAGCATCTTGGTTGATTTTTTAAATTTTGCCCAAAGGACAATTTACTCTTTGCAGTTTACAGTTCAGTGGGATTTGACAACTATCTAGAGTCACATGTCCACCTCCACAGTGTCACACAGAACTATGTCATCAGCCCACTCTCTCATGCTACTCCCTTCATAGTCAACTCCTTTTCTCATCCTGTTCTTTGGTAACCACTTATTTTCTGTCCCTATAATTTTTTTTACAGTGTCATATAAATTCGATCATATAATATGTAGCCTTTTGGATTTGACTTCCTTCACTTAGAGAAATGTATTTAAAATTTATCCATATCATGGTGTGGACCAAGAGTTTGTTCCTTGTGTTTGACAACAGGATTCTGTGCTTTGGCTGCTCCATAGTTTTGTATTGTTTTTTTTTTTTGTTTTTGCTTTTTTTTTTTGAGGGAGTTTTGCCCTTGTTGCCCAGGCTGGAGTATAATGACGCAATCTTGGCTCATTGCATCCTCTGCCTCCTGGGTTCAAGAGATTCTCCTGCCTCAGCCTCCTGAGTAACTGGAATCGCAGGCGTCCATTACCACGCCCAGCTAATTTTTTTGTATTTTTAGTAGAGATGGAGTTTTACTATCTGCTCTCGAACTCCTGACCTCAGGTGATTCACCCACCTCAGCCTCCCAGAGTGCTGGGATTACAGGTGTGAGCCATGGCAGCTGGCCTCAAGTTTGTTTTCTCACTCGTCCTTGAAAAGCATTTAGTTTGATTTTGTATTTTTACAATTGTAAGCAAACTGGATATAAACATCCCCCTCCCCCACAAAAAAGTAGTCAATTAAGACAGCCCTTGGGAGCTGCTGAAGGCCTGCTCTTTCTTGCTCACAGAGTCTTGTGAGAACCTGATAATGGGAGAGTGTGCTTGTTTGTGTCCTTATCTGATTGGATACAGTCTTTATTTTTTTATTTGTTTGCTAGGCAAAACATCTTATTGGTAAGATGCCATATGAAATGTACAATGGAGTCTTTCTAAGATGCGGTTAGTTACGTCAAGTGTGCCCTGTACAGTGGCTCTTTTTCAAAGTTTTTTTCCCTTATGTTCATGAACATTTCATGTGTGACGAAAGCAGGGGATAACCAACTAACACTCTGCTGTTTAAAAAAAAAAATGAGCCAGGCTCGTGTCTCACACTTGTAATCCCAGGAATTTGGGAAGACGAGGCGGGCAAATCACCTGAGGTCGGGTGTCCGAGACCAGCCTGGCCAACATAGAAAAATCCTGTCTCTTACTAAAAATACAAAATTACCTGACTGTGGTGGCACGTGCCTATAATCCCAGCTACTCAGAAGGCTGAGGCAGGAGAATCGCTTGAACCCTGGAGGCGAAGGTTGCGGTGAGCCAAGATCATGCCATTGCACTCCAGCCTGGGCAACAAGAGTGAAACTCGGTCTCATAAATGAATGAATGAACGAATGAATGTTTATGCCTCTCTTTCTTTTATCTTCTCTAGGCACAGGCCCCTTACCAGAATGTCTTTGGGTTGACGTTCACCTTTGGAAATTTTACAGGGTGATGTGTCCTCAGCCCATCCTCTATCTTTTCGTGATGGCATATTTCAGAATTGCCGGGGGCTGGCGTAGGTGCACCCAGCAGCTGTGCCTAGGAGGGTTTCATGAGTATCAGTCCCTAGGTCACTCCTCCCATAGGGGTAGCCTAAAATGTAGAGGTGAGGCTCCCAGGGCAGAAGCTGGAAGCCCTGGGGTGGGAGGAGTCTCCTGGTTTACCCTTCATATGAAAAGCAAAGCCCTTGGGACACAGCTCTTCTCACCCCAAGTGTAGTTTGCATTTTATAGAGATACATGCATAGTCAGCCACTCAATTGCTGGTATTGAAGGTAAAGGATTGAAATGATCCCTGTTCTTGGGATTCTTTTAGCCTAGTTGTTCTGGGACCAAACTGAGGGTGGGGCTGCTTGTTCTAGAAGCCCAGTAACAAGATGCAGATGAAATGAGAAAGAGAGGTTTTATTTCTGTAACCAGTTACAGGGAGAAGACCTGGAAATTATTGCCAGACCAACTCAAAATTACGAAGTTTTCCAGAGCTTATATACCTTCTAAGCTATATGTCTACGTGTAAGTGTGCATTCATCTAAAGACATAAGTGATAACTTCTTCTAATCTGTTAACTAAGATCCGAGTCCTGAAACCTTCCTCTGAAACCTCAGTAAATTTACTTAATCTAAATGGGTCCAGGTGGGTATCCTTATCTTGTCCCTGTTTAATCATGGAGGTTTGGGGATTTCCTTTAGACCCCCAGTAAAGTTGTTTGTGGAGGCCTGGGGTTTGGAGGGGCAGTGCTGACTGAAAACAGACAATTCTGACTTAAGTATCAGGTCAGGTTCTCCTATCACCTGAGACATCCCTCATCCCCTGCTCAATGAAATGTTGCGTGACCGCCCTCCCAGGAGACACTGCATTGTGTCTGTGTAGTAAATTTCTCAGCTTTGTTTTTTATTGGATGATTTCAAATGAAGTTTGGGGGCATAGCAGAGAAAATACTAGGAGGGAAAAGAATTGGAGAAAACCTGTTTTCGGTTGTGGCTGAAGACCCCCAGTAAAACGTTTAATCCTAAACAGGTCCTGTTAAGAATTCCTTTGTTATCTTGTCATGCTTCAAGTCCCAGGAAAGGCCTGGGCAAAACTCTTGGTGGGCTTTTGTTACCTTCCAGTCTTTGTATAAGGGCCCTGGTTCTGTCAGCGTTTTTTTTTTTTTTTTTTTTTGAGATGGAGTTTTGCTCTTGTCGCCCAGGCTGGAGTGCAGTGGCGCAGTCTCAGCTCACTGCTCCCTGCGACCTCTACCTCCTGGGGTCAAGGGATTCCTCCGCCTCAGCCTCCTGAGTAGCTGGGACTACAGGCGCCCACCACCACTCGCAGCTAATTTTTTGTATTTTAGTAGAGACAGGGCTTCACCATGTGGCCAGTATGGTCTCCATTTCCTGACCTTGTGATCTGCCCACCTTGGCCTCCCAAAGTGCTGGGATTACAGGCGTGAGCCACCATGCCTGGCCTGTCTATCAGCTTTTTAATATTTCACTTAACCACTCAGTCAGTGCTGAGACAGTTGTTATGGAGGCCTGTGTTAGTGAGACCTGGCCTGCCACATAGTAAAAGGTAAAAACCCTAAAGGAAAACCTGCCCCAATGATGTGATACAAGAACCTCAGAAGCACACAGTGCAGTGTCTCCTGGTAGGTGGTCATGCAACACTTCAGTGAGCAGCATGGGAAGGGGGATGTCTCAGGTGATAGGAGAACCTGAACTGATACTTGAGTCAGACTTGTCTGTTTTCAGTAAGCACTGCCCTTCCATAAATATTTCACCTTCAATAAATTTGTAAAGTCATTTCAGATTTAATTTTTTATTAACTGTAAAATGATCCTATCATTAGAGATTGAGCAAAACAAGAGAGAAGAGTTGGATTTCAGAAAACAAATGATATATTTAGTCCCATATTGCAGTTTTTTTTTAGATGGAGTTTCACTCTTGTCCCCTAGGCTGCAGTGCAATGGCGTGATCTCAGCTCATTGCAACTTCCACCTCCCGGGTTCAAGCAGTTCTCCTGCCTCAGCCTCCCAAGTAGCTGGGATTACAGGTGCCTGCCACCATGCCCAGCTAATTTTTGTATTTTTAGTAGAGACAGGGTTTCACCATCTTGGCCAGGCTGGATAATTTTTGTATTTTTGAGTAGAAATGGGGTTTCATCATGTTGGCCAGGCCAGTCTCAAATTCCTGACCTTAGGTGATCTGCCTGCCTTGGCCTCCCAAAGTGCTGGGATTACAGGTATAAGCCACCCTGGCTGGCCTGCATTTTTTAAAAAAATCTTACTTTTTTCCCCCCAGAGCCTGTGTAGTAAATTTCTTGGGTCTGTTTTTTATTGGATGATTTCAAATGAAATTCGGGGTCTTAGAGAAAATACTAGAAGGGAAAAGAATTTGAGAAAACCTGTTTTCCATTATGGCTGCAGAAAAAAAAAATAAATTTTCATTAGAAAGTGTGGGAGGTACATTGATGAATTATAAAGACTTAGCAAAACTTTAGTTTCTCTCCTTTGTAGGGTGGAGAATTTGGGACTTACAAAGACTTAGCAAAACTTCAGTTCCTCTCCTTTGTAGGGTAGAGAATTTGGGACAGTGGGTTAACTTTTTTTCCTTTTATGTGCATTTGGCAGATTAATGCTAAGTTCTGTGGGAGAGGAATTTGCAACAGCTGAGGAACTGAAAGATTGTTAGTTTACTAAATGATTTATTATGGAAGTAGAAATTAAATATTTGTCTGAAATGGGTAGTTACTTAGGCTTTTCCTATTGAGCTGTAACATATAAATGCCTTACAGTTTCCTTCCCTCCTATAAATACACTGAATTGGAGTGATTTTGCTGCATTCATGAAGCATGGGTTGTCTGTCACCCAGGCAGGAGTACTCATGGCTCACTATAGCCTCAAACTCCTGGGCCCAAGGAGTCCTTCTATGTCAGCCTCCCAAGTAGCTGAGACTGCAGGCACATACCACCATGTGTGGCTGATTTTTATTTTTATTTGTAGAGATGAGATCTCACTATGTTGCCCACAGTGGTCAGTCACTACGTTGTCCACTGAACTCCTGGCATCAAATGATCCTCCCACTGTAAGGTTATTCTTGTAAGGTTATTGCTGAGTTTAAAATGAGGAAACTGAGGCCAGCACGAGAAAAATCAAATTCCAGTTTATTCAGCTCCCGGGCAAGGTTCTGTGGTCCCAGGGGAGGGAGAGAGAGGGGGGCCAGAGAAGTCGCGCCCAGCCGTTCTGGGCGTGGGGTTTTATAGGGGGGTGAGGGCAATAGATTGGTCAGTGGGGAAACAAAACATGGGCAACTGCACTGGTCATAGAGAGACTGGACCTGGACTTGGCAAGCTGCCATTGGTAGCCCAGTGGGGCTATCGATAGGTGGGCGGGAGAAGGTAATAGATTGATCGGTGAGGAAACAAAGCATGGGCACCTGTATTGGCCAGAGAGAGAGACTGGACCCGGACTTGGCGAGCTGCCATTGGTCAGGCTCTCGGCGGGATTTTTTGAATTTTGGGCTGAGAGCA
>CAUYLG010059827.1:0-20337 GCA_963573385.1 Cacajao melanocephalus
GGCTCCTCCGCCGGGAATCTCCTAGTCTGTGGGCAACAAAAATTCGTCTGAAAGTGCGGCGTCCACTCGCTCTCTGTGCTTTCACTGGGAGCTACAATCCTGAGCTGTTGTTAATCGGCCATCTTGGATCTCTCTCCAATACTTCGCTATTTTTACAGCAGTTTTTCTAATTCAGTGAACCCATCAGCAGGATGGATCTGTGCCTCAGGGAGGCATTGAATCAGAATGTGGTCTTTGTTGCTTTAAGTGACCAGAAAGAAAAAACTTAGAGGAGACTGAGATGAGTGCACTGTTGCTTCTGTCCTCTTGTAGGAGTCCAGGCTAAGCTGGAGAGCTCTCACTGGTGTGGAGCTCAATGACCTACATCTACTCTAGTAGTTTGGGGCCCACGAGGGCATAATCCACTGACGGCCTCATTGCTTGTGCTGTGGGTCCACACTGCTCTCAAGTTGAGGCTATGCTTCCTATAGCAGGAATACTAGGGCTCTTTCCCGGGAGTCCTGATGGGAACTTTGGCTCAAGGACTCCCCATTGGCCGGAACTTTCTTAGTGCTGCATTTAGTCTAAGACTTTTTCTGTCCGACCTGCTGCCTTTTCCTCTTACCCTGGCAAAAATCCACTGGTTCTCTCCCCATTTTCCGTCAAGGGCGTTTTCCCACATAAATCTCTTTCACATCTAATCATGTGATAGCATCTGCTTTTCAGAGGATGTGAACTGCCATAGGGGGTCACTGATTTAGACCCACCTTAGAAGGGCTGATTTATCTGGCGCTGTCAGTTTAGATGTTTGTCTTCCTTATTAATAGTCTGCTCTTCGAGGTTGTACCTGGCACGTGGTTGTTGGTCAAGGTGTATTGAATGCTTCACTGTTCTCAGGATTCTGTTGCCTGTATCTGACTCTGGTTTAGTTACCCATCATGAAGCTTCATGAGAGCAGGGGCCAAACCTGCCTTGTTCCTCTGAGTTTCAGGCACCAGAGCAGGCTTATGCATTGCCCATGTCCAACTCCTCTAGCTTGCTGACTCTCCCTCTATGTGACTCAACACCATCTGCTTTTCTTTAGGAGCACTTATTTTAAGGAATGCAATAAATAATTGCGATAAGTAATTATCCAAAGTATTAATACTGTTGATACTTATGTTGGTCTTCCCTACTTGGAGCAGTCCAAAGGACCTTGAAGAGAGTGGCATTGCTGTTCTGCCCCATGCTGGCCAGGTCTGTAAACTGCCTGGACCTCTCACACCTGGCACTTGTTGACAGGGAGTAAGAAACATGCTGTCTCAAGGACACCTGTCTACAGGGAGAGTATACCTGCCTTTTTCCCTAGGGCAGGCCTTCAGCAAAGGTGTATAGGGTGTGTGTGTGTGTCAGGGTTGTGCAGTCCAAGACAGCCTCTCTCGGTCATTTAGTTCCCTTCTCCTCTTTGACCTTTAGTCTCACAAAGTGGATTGAATATACGTCCAGGACTTAGAAGTTGGAAAAGCGATTCAGAGATGGGGGCACTGGTCTGCTGGAGTGCAGAGTCTGTCTGATGACGTGTCCTCGTGGAAATGAGCATGAAGGAGTGGAATCACCCCTGTGCCTGGTGCCCCCTTTCATGTAGTGTGTCCTTAGTGAGCATTAGCCGTGTGTGGCTGCTTCTCTCATCATCAGGGCAGGTCAGGGACCAGGATAAAAGTCTTTAGAAAGTTGAAAAAAAAAAAGTTCAAGAGCTGCAGTTTTGTTTTTCAAATCACATGTTTAATCTTTTAATGTATTATCTTGCCTGATGTGATACACATTTATTTACCGTAAAAGTGAATTCAGGCTGGGTACGGTGGCTCACTCTGTAATTTCAGCACTTTAGGAAGCCAAGGTGGGTGAATCACCTGAGGTCAGGAGTTTGAGACCAGCCTGGCTAACATGATGAAACCCCGTCTATACTAAAAATACAAAAAATTGGCTGGGCACGGTGGCTCAACCCTGTAATCCCAGTATTTTGGGAGGCCGAGATGGGCAGATCTCCTGAGGTTGAGAGTTTGAGACCAGCCTGATCAACATGGAGAAGCTTCGTCTTTACTAAAAATACAAAATTTGCCAGGTGTGGTGGTGCATGCCTGTAATCCCAGCTACTCGGGAGGCGGAGGCAGAAGAATTGCTTGAACCCGGGAGGCAGAGGTTGCAGTGAGCCAAGATCGCACCATTGCACTCCAGCCTGGGCAACAAAAACAAAACTCAGTCTCAAAAAAAAGTTAGCCAGGCATGGTGATGGGCACCTGTATTCCCAGGGCACCTGTATTCCCAGATACTCAGGAGGCTGAGGCAGGAGAATGGCTTGAATCTGGGAGGCGGAGATCACAGTGAGCTGAGATCTCGCAGTGATCACGCCTGGCTAATTTTTATATTTTTAGTAGAGACGGGGTTTTGCCATGTTGGCCAGGCTGGTCTCAAACTCCTGACCTTGTGATCCACCCACCTTGGCATTCCAAATTGCTGGGATTATAGGCGTAAGCCCCTGTGCCCGGTCTTTACAGATTTTTTAAGAGCAGTTTTAGGTTCACAGCAAAATTGAGAGAAAGGTACAGAACTGTCCCATATTCCTCCTTCCCTTGTACGCGTATAGTCTCCTCCACTATCAGCGTCTCAGTAAATCTTTTAAAACTAATTTTTGCTGTACAGTGAGCTTGCTTCTGGGTAGGACTAACATAATCCTTGTGGTTCAGTCTTTACACCATTAAATTAGTTGACATTTTCAATATTGCACTTGTCTATTAAAAAGACTAGGAAATCATAAACTGCTTGGGAAGGAAAAACTGTATGATCAGTGAAGACACATCACTTTAAAGTAACTGTTACTTCTATTGTGTATTGGTAAATAATCACTTAGAGTAATGTACCCAAGGGTTTCCCTTCCCTTTTCACACAGGAAATATATGACCTCTGTTCTTTTTTTATTTTATTTTTTTTTGAGACAGAGTCTTTCTGTCGCTGAGGCTGGAGTGCAGTGGCGCAATCTCGACTCACTGCAACCTCTGCCTCCCAGGTCCTGGTTCAAGCAATTCTCCTGCCTCAGCCTCCCGAGTAGCTGGGATTACAGGCACGCGCCAGCATGCCCAGCTAATTTTCGTATTTTTAATAGAGACGGGGTTTCACATGTTGGCCAGGCTGGTCTTGAACTCCTGACCTCGTGATCTGCCCACCTCGGCCTCCCAAACTGCTGAGATTGCAGGCGTGAGCCACTGCACCTGGCCAGCCTCTGTTCTTAAGATTTCCTGTGTTCTTGAAGACAGCAGCTAAAATTATAATGGGGGACAGTGAATATGTGGGGGTTTCCTTTTAGACTTTGTATTAATCAGCTGTAAGGAAAGAATAGAAATCCTACGTTGTCTTCTTTCTACAGTGAACTGTTCATAATTTAAGAGTACCATTTTGGAAATAGCAGAAAAAGAACTTTTACACCCTTTTAGATTTCAGAACTTTTTCTGCAGTATCTTTAGTAAAGAAACTTTAAGTCTCTGAAACAAAAGGACACAATTGTTGGCATGTTGAAGCCCTAACCCCAGTGGATTATATTTGAGGATAGCACCTTAAGGAGGTATTTAAGGTCAAATGAGGTCAAGGGGGTGGGCCCTCATCCAGTAGGACTGGTATCTTTATAAGAAGAGGAAGAGACACCAGGGATATATGTGCATAGAAAGGTCATGTGAAGACATAGTGAGAAGGCAGCTGTCTGCAAGCCAAGGAGAGAGGCTTCATCAGAAGTGAACCCTCTGGCACCTTGATCTTGAGCTTTCAGTCTCCAGAACTGTGAGAAAATAAATGTCTGTTGTTGAAGCCGCCCACTCTGGTATTCTGTTACGGCAGCCTGAACAGACTGGCACTCAGTGTGTCATCCGATTGTTTAACAACATTCAACAGACTGGGTGCCAAGAGGCTCACAGGCTAGTGGGGGCTGAAAGACATGTAAACAGTGGCAATGTCGTGAAATGTGTGCAGGACCCAGTCAGCCCAAGGGAAGGGATCATCAGCACTGGGTGAGCAGGGCCAATAGCGGAAGTAGTTTCCTTGAGCTTTGTTTTGAAGGCATGTGTGAAGAGGGTGGAGAAGGAGGAGCAGGGATGGATGTGGAGACAAAGGAAGGTGAACCAAAGTTGAGTGGGCCAAGGAATTCCAGGCAGTGTTCCACAGGTAGATGAGGAAAGGCAGGGGCAAACTTACAGCAGGGCTCACATATCCCAGTAAGGAGTTTGGACTCGATTCTCTGGGGTCTAGATAAACTGGCTGAAACAAACTCGGATGCCTCCCTGTAGCTGGTTGGGTATTGTGGATGTGTGAGGTGACCAGGAGTAAGGTAGGAGGGGGTGCTGGTACCTGTGGCCTCTAGAATGGCACCGTTTAGAACTTTCCACAGTGATGGGAAGGTTCTGTGGTGTCCAGCATGGTAGCCACCAGCCGCATGTGGTTATTGAACACTTGAATGTGGGTAGTGGGACTAGGGAACTGATTGTTTAATTTAATTTACTTTCAATTAATTAAAATTTAACCACAGATGGCTAAGGGCTACTGTAGTGGACAACAGCAAAGTGTATGCTCTGCTTAAAGGCTTCCTATTAGCAAGAAATACCATGAAAATATATTTTATTCCTACCACTGCTCCTGATAAAGAGGAGAAAATGAGCAAATTGAAAATATGTGTATACGTTCAAGAACTCAGTAAATCTTAAAACCAGAAATAGCCAGTTTTCTATTTTTAAGAAAAGGCTATGGGGCAGGAGTTTGAGACTACCCTGTCTCCACGAATAAAAAACATTAGCAACGTGTGTTGGTGCATGCCTGTTATCCCAGCTATTTGAGAGGCAGAGGTGGGAGGATTGCTTGAGATTAGGCTGCAGTGAACCGTGATTATGCCACTGCACTTCAGCCTGGGTGCCACAGTGAGACCCTGTCTCAGGGAAAAAAAGAAAAAAAAAAAAAGGAAGGCTATGGGGGTGGTTTTTCTTGGGTGCTTTATTTATTTATTTTTATTTTATTTTATTTTGGAAACAGAGTCTGGCTCTGTCGCCCAGTCTGGAGTGCAGTGGTGCCATCTGGGCTCACTGCAACCTCCACCTCCTGGTTCAAGAAATTCTGCCTCAGCCTCCCGAGTAGCTGGGATTACAGGCGTGAGCCACCATGCCCAGCTAAATTTTTTATTTTTAGTAGAGACAGGGTTTCATCATGTTGGCCAGGCTGGTCTCGATCTCCTGACCTTGTGAACTGCCTGCCTCGGCCTCCCAAAGTGCTGGAATTACAGGTGTGAGCCACCGTGCTTGGCCAATCAAGAGCTATATTTTTACGGAAGAGTCTTATTACCTTTCACTGACATTGTTATCTACCTGTATGTCCTGAATGCATGTTGAGGGTCTTATTTCAGTTAAAAGGGATAATTGAAATAAGCTCATGAGTACTGTAGAAGATATGGCAGAAATTCATATTGAGCAAGTCCTCTTTGGTCCTTGGAAAGTGCAGTATAGCCAGCCACAGGCTTCAGTTTGAAAGTCTTTTTAAGAGTTAGAAACTTCTGAATGTGGATGACTGCTTCTTGTTTAATTTTTTCTAATTGTGAAATATTTCAAACACACCAACAATTTGTGTGAATCATATACACACCCATGTACCTACTGCCCAACTTTTAAAAAATTAACATTAGCTTCATATTTTTTGTTTTTTACAAAGAACCATTATAGAGTTGAAGTCCCATTTTCTCTCTAATTTCATTTGTCATCTTCCTAACTTCTCTCCTGAATTTGGTGTTTTATCATTTAATTGCCTTTCCATATACCCACAAACAATCGATAGTGCTTTTGCATGTTTTAAAACTATGTAAATCATCTTTATAAATGCTTCTGAAACTTGCTGTTTACCTCAATATTATATTTTAAAAATTATGATGATTATGTTAATACACACAACTCTGGGTCAGTCTGACTGCTACGTGGTACTCTTATATGATTACACCATGTTGTAGTAATTTTTTTCTCCCAAGTGTATTTTTGAAACAAATAGAGGATGAACAATTTACAGAGTTGGCATCAGCATCACTCCACAGTCCACTTGGAGAAGAGTGCCCAAGGAAGGCACTGGGCACTAGCCCAGAAGCACAGTTATAGACAAGCATGGAGAAGTGCTCAGGAAAAGGAGGGAACTGGAGAGAGCCATCAGACAGGGCAGTAAGTGTAGGAGTCGAAGTGTGCTCAGTATTGGAGGAAGCAGACCCATGGTGTTCCAGGCAGATTTGGGATGAATCTCACCAACAACATCTTCTAGTCATAGCATCACTCTTTTTTATTTTTTACTTTTTTTGGAGATGGAGTCTCACCCTGTTTCCCAGGCTGGAGTAGTGATCTCAGCTCACAGCAACTGCTCCACCTCCAGGTGCAATCTTGGCTCTCGGCTCACTGCAACCTTCGCCTCCTGGGTTCAAATGATTCTCCTGCCTCAGCTTCCCGAGTAGCTGGGATTACAGGCGTGTGCCACCACACCCAGTTAATTTTTGTATTTTTTGGTAGAGATGGGGTTTCTCCATTTTGGCCATGATGGTCTCGAACTCCTGACCTCAAATAATCTGCCTGCCTCAGCCTCGCAAACTGCTGGGATTACAGGCATGAGCCAGTGCGCCCAGCTCATAGCATTACTCTTAATCTGGAAGTTGATGTGTCCTTGCTAGGCCATGGATATGTGAAAGCATATCGTTTAATTCCTCTGTGCATCTGCAAGTTTTACAGTGGTCAGGTCTGATCACTCCTCATTTTCTTGCCTCCTCCTGGTTCTCTGTGTGGGCACCTCCAGTAGGACCTATCTAATTGTTTGAGTAAATCTAGCAACATTGACTTAAGCTTACTCCTCCTGTGGTAAGTCAAGGAAGCACATGCCCTTTTTCCTAATAGAATAGCAGAACTAAAGATTTATATGTATATATTTTTAGCTGGGCATGGTGGCTCACACCTGTAATCCCAACACTTTGGGAGGCTGAGGCAGGTGGATCATCAGAGGTCAGGAATTTGAGACCAGCCTGGCCAACATGGTGAAACCCCATCTCTACTGAAAATACAAAAGTTAGCCAGATATGGTGGCTCACACCTGTAATCCCAGCTGCTCGGGAGGCTGAGGCCGGAGAATCGCTTGAACCCGGGAGGGGGAGGTTGCAGTAAGCTGAGATCGCAGCACTGCACTCCAGCCTGGGTGACAAGGTAAGACTCTGTCTGAAAAAAAAAAAAGGATTTATGTGTGTGTGTGTGTGTGTGTGTGTGTGTATACACATATGTATACATATGTATACGCATATGTACGTGCACAGTATACACGTGTGTGTGTATATATATATATATATATTTTTTTTTTTTTTTTCAGTTGGAGTCTCACTCTGTCACCCAGGCTGGAGTGCAGTGGCGCGATCTCAGCTCACTGCAACCTCCGCCTCCCAGGTTCAAGCGATTCTTCTGCCTCAGCCTTGCAAGTAGCTGGGATTACAGGTGCCTGCTACTATCCCTGGCTAATTTTTTTATTTTTAGTAGTGATGGGATTTCACCATGGCTGTTCTCGAACTCCTGATCTTGTGATCTGCCTGCCTTGGCATCCCAAAGTGCTGGGATTACAGATGTGAGCCACTGTGCCCGACGTGCGTGCGTGCTTGTGTGTGTGTATGTATTTTTTTGAGACAAGAGTCTCACTCTGTCACCCAGACCTGGAGTGCAATAGTGTGATCTCAGCTCACTGCAACCCCTCCACCTCCCAGTTTCAAGCGATTCTCCTGCCTGAGCCTCCTGAGTAGCTGGGATTACAGATGTGTGCCACCACGCCCAGCTAATTTTTTTATTTTTAGTAGAGACGGAGTTTCAACATTTTCGTCAGGATGGTCTCAAACTCCTGACCTTGTGATCCACCCGCCTCAGCCTCCCAAAGTGCTGGAATTACCGGCGTGAGCCACTGCGCCCGGCCATAGGTATATATTTTTAATGGTTGCTCATTGTAGTGTGCTCAGTGGTGGCCCCAGAGATATCAGGTTCCAATCCTGGAACTTGTGAATGAATGTTACCTTATTTGGAAAAAGAATCTTTGCAGATGTGATTAAGGATCCTGAGATGAATTTTCTGAATTTTCTATGTAGACCGTAAATGCTACACAGGTGACTTTAGAAGAGAGAAAGCATAGGGAGCTGAAACACATAAAAAAAGAGGGAGCACCCATGTGAGTACCAAGGCAGATATTAGAGTGATGCGGCCACAAGTCAAGGAATGTTGGCAGTCACCAAAAGCTGGAAGAGTCAAGGTACACTTTTTTTCTCAGAGCCTTCAGAGGGAGTGTAGCCCTGCTCTCACCTTGATTTTGGCTCAGTAAAATTTATTTTGGATTTCTGGCCTCCAGAACTGTGAAAGAATAAGTTTCTTTTGCAAGCCACCAAATTTGTGGTGTAATTGGTTAGAGCCATAGGAAACTAATCTGTCCACTTCAAGGTCAATGACATTCTTAGAGGAGAAAGTATTTTGTTATTTTAAAAATTACCTCTTAGATTGTGAATTATATTGGTTAGATTGTAAATTATGTTGGTGGTATGAGGTATTTTTGTCTTTTCCTTTATGATGGGTGCTTTCCTGTTTAAGAGAGATTTCTGTATGTCACGGTCATGAAGGTATTCTTCTATATTATTTTTTAGAACCTCTTTTGGTGTTTTTTGTGTTTTTTTTTGTTTTTTTTTTTGAGATGGAGTCTCATTCTGTCTCCCAGGCTTGGAGTACAGTGGCGTGATCTTGGCTCACTGCAACCTCCGTCTCCCAGGTTCAAGCGATTCTCCTACCTCAGCCCCCTGAATAGCTGGGATTACAGGTGTGCACCACCATAGCTATTTTTTTTTGCTTTTTTGAGACAGTGTTTTGCTCTTGTTGCCCAGGCTGGAGTGCAATGATGCAATCTTGGCCCTTTGCATTTCCCTATATGCTTTGGAATCAGCTTTCAATTTCCTTGCAAAAAGTTTCAAGAAGTACTCAGGCTGACTCTTACCTTCCCCCTGGAGCGAAATTACACTTTATGGTATTAAGTTTTCAGATTCACGAACATGATATATCCTTTTATTTCTTTATGTCTTTTTTACTTATCTCGGTAATGTTTTTATAATGTTTTTAGTTTCTGGGTAATAGTCTTGCACACCTTTCATTAAATTTATTACTGGATTTGAGATACAGTATTTTTCAGTTCTAGAATTTGTTATTATTTATTTATTTTTGGTTTTTTGAGACAAAGTCTCACTTTGTTGCCCAAGCTGGCGTGCAGTGACACAATCTCGGCTCACTGCAACCTCTACCTCTTGGCTTCAAGCAATTCTCCTGCCTCAGCCTCCCGAATAGCGGGGACTACAGGCATGTGCCACCATGCCCAACTAATTTTTGTATTTTTAGTAATGATGGGGTTTCACTATGTGTTGGCCAGGCTGGTCTTGAACCCCTGACCTTGTGATCTGCCTGCCTTAGTCTCCCAAAGTGCTGGGGTTATAGGCATGAGCCACCATGCCCAGCCTATGTTTTTTTTTTAAATTCACAATCTTGCTTTTTAATTCCTTAAACATATTGATAATGGTTATTTTAAAGTTCCATTTTGTATAGCTTTCTATTATTGTTTCTCATGGTTTTTATTCATAGCTTCTTGCTGCCATATGTGCCTAGTTATTTCTGATCAAATGCCAGACATTGTCTATTTAGTGATAATTTGTGACCACAAAGGGTTTACTTTTGCATCTGATAGGTAGATAGGCTGGGAGTACATGCAATCCAAGATGACTTTAATGTACGTATAGAGAAAGTGATGTGAAACTGGCTCCAGTCCTTGTGAGGGCTGCTCTATTTTTAGTTCATACTCAAGGTTTGGTCCTTCTAAGTCCCAACAAACAACCTAGGGTGCTTTCCAAGGCACTTCCTCCTTGATGAACTCCTAGCTCTCAAGTCTGTCAAAGTTCTGCTCAGTTCAACTACTTGGTGATTACTTTTTGACTTGACTTGGCCCTCAGTTCTCTACTTCTGTAATGTCTTCAGATTTAAAGAAAAATTTTAATATGATCTTTTTAGTTGTTGCCATTGGAAAAGTTGTTCTTAGCTCTATAATTTTGTCATTGTCATAAATGGAATTCCTATGTGTGTGTATGTATTCAGCTTAATGAACATATTTTCCATATTTTATTAAAAACTGAGATAAAAGAAAATATTTACTAAACATTTAAAAAGTCTTTTTAATTACAAATGAATGAGACAATGGACATTCAAACACTACTGTGGAAGCATTCTACACTCTTCAGTGTTACGCATAATGATTTGTTTAGTATTATTATTTTTAAGGTCTCATTCTGCAATTCATGCTGGAGTGCAATGGTGCGATCATAGCTTACTGCAGCCTTGAACTCCTGGGCTCAAGCAATCTTCCCACCTTCGCCTCTCTAGTAGCTTGGGCTATAGGCATGTGCCACCATAGCCAGCTAATTATTACTTTTTCTTTCTTTGTAGACAGGGTCTCTTTATGTTGTCCAAGGTGGTCTCTAACTCTTGGGCTCAAGCAGTCCTTCCACCTTGGCCTCCCAAAGTGCTGGGATTACAGATGTGAGCCACCACACTTGGCTGCATAAATAATTTAAATTGCAGTCAGATATGCTCTACTTTTTATATTAGATATGATTAAGACTCTTGTGTTTGGAAACTTTAAGACTTAAAAAGTGAAATCTCCACCTGTTTATATTAAGTATAAGAACCACTGTTATCAGTGAATGATGCCACCATGCAAAACATTGATCTTCACAGATTTTCTTCACCTTTTGTTCTGTGTCACAGGCTTGGAGACTGCCTTTTTTTTTTTTTTTTAATGGCATCTGTCTTCAAGTTTAACACATAACTGAGACAGGGTAATTTATAAAAGGAAAGCGGTTTAATGGACTCACAGTTCCACATGGCTGGGGAGGCCTCACAGTCATAGCAGAAGATGAAGAACACAAAGGGGTGTCCTATGTGGTGGCAGGCAAGGGGGGCGTGTGCAGGGGAACTGCTCTTTTATAAAACCGTCAGATCTTGTGAGACTTAATCACTATCTGGAGAAGAGCATGGAGAAAAACCTGCCCCCATGCATGATTCAGTTACCTCCCGCTGAGTCCCTCCCACAACATGTGGGGATTATTACAATTCAAGTGAGATTTGGGTGGGGACATAGAGCCAAACCATATCAGGTATGGATCACCTCTCATTTTATTGTTTCTTTCTCCCCTCTTTGGGTACTCTCAGTAGGATCTGTCTAGTCCAGTGGCAGTTGTGGGCTTTCCCAGCTGCCATGGCACAGAGACCTTGCCTTGGGATCCTGGGTAAGTAAGCTTGTGTGGCCCAAGTTGGGACCTAGTGGACTTTTTGGACCCCTTCTTTGGCAGCAAAGCAAAGACCAACACTTTTCCAAAGGAATAAACACTGGCAACTGTGTCCAGCTCACTTGGGTCCAAAGGCTCTGGTGTGTATCTGATTTCTGGCTGGTGTCCACCTTGGAGGCGGTCAAAGTGACCTGACCAAAGGCAGACTGTATCGTACTGGATTGGAACCTGCTGGGCCCTTGGGGCTCCCAGCCACTGTGCCATGCCCTTTTGGGGTGCTCCTTCATAGCCACACTGGTCCGTTGTGGAGTCACCCAGCTCCTAACTGCCTGAAGTACTTCTTTGTCAGATACTCCTTTCAGACTCTGGGAAGTTGATTTGCTTGAGCCCAGGAGTTCAAGGCTGCAGTAAGCTATGCCACTGCACTCCAGCCTGGGTGACAGAGTGAGACCTGACTCTAAAAAAGAGAAAAAGAACAGTACCATCATCCCAAAACACTCCTTATACTATCCCTTTGCAGTCTCCCCATCCCCCAGCTGGTATGTTCCCTATCTTTATGGGTTTATCTTTTCAGAAATGTCATATAAATGGAATCATACAGTAGGTAACTTTCAAGAATGGGTTCTTTCCCTCAACGTAATGTATTTTGAAATTCATTCACATTTTTGCAAGTATCGGTAGTCTGTTCCTCTTTATTGCTGAGTAGTTTTCCGTCGTATGGTTATATCACAGTCTATCCATTCACTTGACATCTGGGTTGTTTCTAGTTTTTGGTGATTAAAAATAAAGCTGCTATAAACAATTGTGTACAGGTTTTGCTGTGAACACAAGTTTTTACTTCTGTAGGGTAATCAAGTGGAATTGCTGGGTCATCTGGTGAGAGTTTGCTTAACTGTGTAAAAAGCTTCCACACTGTTTTCCAGAGTGGCTGTACCATTTTGTATGCCCACCAGCAATGTGTAAGAGTTTCTGTGAGGGCTGGGTGCGGTGGTTTACACCTGTGATCCCAGCACTTTGGGAGACCCAGGTGGGTGGATCACAAGGTCAAGAGTTTGAGACCAGCCTGGCTAACATGGTGAAACCCCGTCTCTACTAAGAATACAAAAATTAGCTGGGCGTGGTGGTGTGTAGCTGTAGTCCCAGCTACTCGGGAGGCGGAGGCAGGAGAATCGCTTGAACCCGGGAGGCAGAGGTTCCAGTGAGCCGAGATTGCGCCACTGCACTTCAGCCTGGGCAACAAGAGTGAAATTCTGTCTCAAAAAAAAAAAAGTCAGTGAAACCAAAACCTGGTTCTTTGAAAAGATAATAAATTTGATAAACCTCTAATGACTGATAGTGAAAAAATACGAATTACCAAAGACACAAATTACCGAAGTCAGGAATGAAAGAGGCACTATTACTATAGACAGCAGAGGAGGCTGAGGCAGGAGAATCACCTGAACCTGGAAGGCAGAGGTTGCGGTGAGCCAGTTACGCCACTGCACTCCAGCCTAGGCAATAAGAATGAAACTGTGTCTCAAAAAAAAAAAAATCTAGTCCATATAATTATATACTGTACATAATACTTGATAATAAATGAATGTAACTGGTTTATGTATTTACTATACATTTTGTTATTTTAGAGTGTACTCCTTATATATAAAAGAAGTTAACCGTCAAATAGCCTCAGGCAGACCCTTCAGGAACTATTTGAGAAGAAGGCTTTGTAATCATAGGAAGTGTCAGCAGCTTCCATGCGTGGTGTTACGTACTCTGAAGACCTTCCGGTAGGTTAAGATGTGGAGGTGGAACACAGTGTTGTTGGTGATCCCTGTGTGAGCCTAGGCTAATATACGTAAGTGCGTTCGTTAGTTTTTAACCGAAAAGTTTTAAAAGTAAGAAAGTCCCCCCCGACCAAAAAAAACCGTAAAACTTAAAAAATATAGAAAAGCTTATAAGCTGGGCATGATGGCTCATGCCTATAATCCCAACACTTTGGGAAGCCAAGGTGGGAAGATTGCTTGAGATTGTGAGTTGGAGACCAGCCTAGACAATGTGACAAGACCCAGTCTCCACAAAAAATTAAAAAATTAGCTGGGTGTGCTAGAGCAGCGTCTGTACTGCTAGCTACTAAGGAGGCTATTGTGGGAGGATTGCTTAAGCCCAGTAGTTCCAGGCTGTGGTGAACTCTGATTGTAACACTGTGCTCCAGCCTGTCTGTTCAGAGACAGAGCAAGACCTTGTCTCTTAAAAAAAAAAAAAAAAAAAAAAAAGAATAAGGATATAAAGAAAGAAAATATTTTTGTGCGGCTGTGCAGTATGTTGGTGTCTTAAGCTGTGTTATTATAAAGGTTAAAAAGTTTTTAAAAAGCTGCAGTAAGCTAAGGTTTATTTATTATTGAGGAAAGAAAACGTTTTTCTATAAATGTAGTGTAGCCTATGTGTAAAGAGTGTATTAAGTCTACAGTCATGTACAGTAATATCCTAGGCCTTCGTATTCACTCACCCCTCACTGACTCACACAGAGCAACTTCCATTCCTGTAAGCCTAGTTCATGGTAAATGCTCTACACAGATGTACTATTTTTCGTCTTTTATACCATATTTTTACTGTACCTTTTCTGTGTTTAGATATTTTAAACACACAAATACCATTGTGTCACAACTGCCTACAGTATATAGTACAGTAACATACTGTACAGGTTTGTAGGCTAGGAGCAATAGGCTATACTACACAGCTTAGATGTGTATACATCTAAGGTTATACCATCGAGGTTTGTGTATGTATACTCAAATGATGTTTGTACAACAATGAAATTTCCTAACAATGCATTTCTCAGAATGTACCCCTATCGTTAAATGACACATGACTTTCCTTTTTCTTTCTTTTTTTTTTTTGAGACAGAATCTCGCTCTGTTGCCCAGGCTAGAGTGTAGTGGTGTGATCTCAGCCCACTGCAACCTCCACCTCCCAGGTTCCAGTGATTCTCCAGCCTCAACCTCCCAAGTAGCTGGGAATACAGGGGAGGTGCCACCACACCCAGCTAATTTTTCTATTTTTAGTATAGATGGGATTTTACCATGTTGGCCAGGCTGGTATCGAACTCCTGACCTCAGGTGATCCGCCCACCTTGGCCTGTCGAAGTGCTGGGATTACAGGCATGAGCCACCAAGCCTGGCCCACATGACTATTTTCAACATCTTAGATGAAATGGACCAATTTCTTGAAAGCCACAAAACCCCAAAACTCATCAATAATGAAGCAAAAACCTGAATAGTCCTATAACTACTAAATAAATTAAATTCATAGTATAAAAACCTGGAAAATAAACCTGCAGCACCATATTGTTTCACTGGCAAATTTAATGAGACATCTAAAAAAGAAAATACCAATTCTGCGCAATCTCTTCCATGTGTTTTAAAACTTCTTACTTTGAAATAATTTTAGACTCGAAGTTGTAAAAATAGTACATGGAATTCATCTGGTTACCCCCAGGAACATCTTATGTAGCCATTACACATCGTCAAAACCATCCTCCATACATTCTTAATGACAAAGGATTATGTGTCTAAAAATTTTAAAGAATAAAAGTATATGAAGTAAAAAATAGAATCTGTCTTACACCCTAACCCAAAGGCAAACAAATCACTCCACAGGGGAAAACACTATTCATAATTAGTTGTACATCCCTCCCAGACATTTTCTGTGTATATACAAATATGTACAACTACTAAGAAAATATATATTTAATTTTATTTACTTTGATCAGAATGGAATCATTCTGTATATATATTGTTTTTCAACTTGCTCTTTTTACCCAGTAGGATACCATGAATCCATGTAAGTGATATTTAACCCCAGTTACCCCAAATACGAGGATTTTAAGATTGACAGAATTCTCTAAAGACGTTTGGCAGCATATTTATTTCTTTTTGTTGACAATTAGATTGTTTTGCCTTATTTGCCATCACATATAGCGTGCACTAATCCTTGTTCCTGTGACCTGAAGCGGTGGTTGAGTGCTTTTGAGAATGGGTTTTTAGAAATTGTGTTGCTGGGTGAAGGACTTGGTGATATTACTTGGGATTTGGCATCTGTGACCCTAAGTGAGATTCTTCTACAGTAGTGGAATTCAGCCAGAGCCACATATTATACCTCTGTGATGTAGATTAATTGCCTCTCATACCCCACATGCACATTTGAAAATTACTGCCTTCTAAACCTTAAAAAATTGTGCACAAGTTGATATTTAATAAGTGAAATTGTACAGTTATATCCTGAACCTGATGAGGACTGTCACTGCAGCAGTGAGTGTGTTGGTGTGAGCAGTAGCTGGCTCTGGACCTGGGAGTGTCCAGTGAAGGGGTAAGAGGTGAACAAGGATGATGCTTCCAAGGGGCACCTGGGTCAGAGCAGTGGATCAGGTGTGCTCATTGCCTTCAGGATGGGGTGGTTTTAAAAATGGAAGACTTATGGAAGAAAACAGATTTATAATATGCCATTCAGGTCAATTAAATACACAGACACAAAGCAGCATGCATTCTGCAGAATATATTCTAAAAAACACTATAAAAAACTGTCTAAAAGACGCTATAGAAAGACACGGTAAGAAAATATGTCTAAAAGACACTAAATGCAAAGAAAAAGTTGCCTGAAGGGATGGAACACAGTGGGGACAGAGGGAATAAATAAATGGAAGGAGAGACAGATAAGCTTTGGAGGAGACAGACAGGCTTGGGAGGAGCCGAGTGAGCTCTCAGAGCAGAGGCTCTGTGTGGAGGGCAGGGCTTGGGCACAGTGCAGGATGGAGTAGGTTGTGGTAGGCTGGTCTGGACCAGAGGCAGTTAACTGCCTGGCCCTCAGGCCCTGGCCTCCTTGGCCTCAGGCTCTTCTTCTGTAGGATGGCATATTAATGCCTACCAAGAGGCTTCCGTTGAGGCTTAACTTAGATGTCAGATACTCAACGGCATCAGTATGTTGACACAACAAATCCTACAATAAAAAATTAAATATTTGGTTACGTATTCAATAAACGACATCAGTCTGTGTCTTTTGATTCACAGCAGCCTTACTGCTTTGTTTGTTTGTTTTGAGAGGAGGGAGGTCTTACAAAACACTAAAAACTCTGCTATGTTCACCCAGAGGACAAGCTAGTGATGAGAATTGTAATATGTAATTCTAGTCTAAATAAAGTCTTCAAAACATCACAGATCCACTATTAGAACTTCAGGTGTGTGTGGGAAACCAAATAGTGTGCTTAGGTTAAGAAGTATTTCCATGATGGTGCATTTCTACTTCATTCCTAGGTGGTTTAATTTGTTTTCAGACTACTTTTCCTTATGATAATTTATTGGAACAGCGGTCCTTTTTCCTCCTTTCCCAAGGGCACCCCTTGGCCTAGGAGGGCTTGTGTCCCATGGGTCCCTTATTCCATTACTTGGGAAACTTGAACCTGCACAGGAATTACTGGAGGATCTTGATAAAGTACAGATTTGGATTCTATCAGTTTGGGGTATAGCCTCAGAGTTTGCATTTTTGGCAAGCTCCCAGGGATGCTGAGCACAATTTTTAAAATTTGAAGTATTATTTACACACAGTAAAATTCACCCTTACTCTTCTATAGTGGTACAGATTTCTTTTTGAGATGGAGTTTTGCTCTTGTTGCCCAGGCTGGAGTGCAATGGCACAATCTCAGCTCACTGCAACCTCTGCCTCCTAGGTTCAAGCGATTGTCCTGTCTCAGCCTCCCGAGTAGCTAGGATTACAGGCATGTGCCACCACACCTGGCTAATTTTGTATTTTTAGTAGAGTCAGGTTTCTTCATGTTGGGCAGGCTGGTCTCGAACTCCTGACCTCAGGTGATCCACCCACCTCGGCCTCCCAAAGTGCTGGGATTACAGACGTGAGCTACCGCGCCCAGATAGTGGTACAAATTTTTGACAAATGCATATATTCGCATTTGACAAATGCATATATTCGCACTACACTCCAGACATAGAAAAGTTTAACCACCCTCAAAATTCTCTTTTCCTTTCCTCACTCCTATCCCCTGGCAAGCACTACCTGCCTCTGACTCTGTGGTTGTATCTTTTCCAGAGTGTCATAAAAATTGAATATTCAACATATAGCCTTTTGAGTCTGGCTTCTTTCACTCAGCAGCATTCATGTGAGATCTATCCAAATTGCTGTGTGTATCAGTAATTTCTTCCTTTCTTATTGCTGAGTGGTATTCCATTTTATGGATCCATGTTAGTTTATTCATCCAGTCACTCCATGGAAGTACATTAGTGTTTCCAGTTTTTCAATCATGAATTAATTTTAAATTAAAAAATTTTGGAATTGGATAAGAAATGTAATTCTTTTTTCCATTGTTGTTTTAGGTGACATCACTCAAAAAGGATATGAAAAGAAAAGGGCAAAGTTGCTTGCACGTTATATACCACTTATTCAAGGTAAGGTCAATACACTCAGGTGTTTCATAGCAATTATATTGTTTCATAGAACGTGATTTTTAAATTGTTTTTAGAGTTTAATATTCGTTAGCAATGTTAAATCAAGTTTAAACATTGGTGTATGTTGATTATTGATTGAGATGGGGTCTTGCTGTGTTGCCCAGGCTGGTCTTGAAAAATATACATCTAAAACTGACACAAGAACACAAAATCAAGCACCACATGTTCTCACTCATGGGCGGGTGATGAACAATGAGAACACATGGACATAGGAAGGGGAGCACTACACACAGGCGTCTGTTGGGGGGGAAATAGGGGAGGGACAGTGGGAGGTGGGGAGGTGGGGAGAGATAGCATGGGAAGAAAAGCCAGATATAGGTGAAGGGGAGGAAAGCAGCAAATCACACTGCCACGGGTGTACCTATGCAACAATCTTGCATGTTCTTCACATGTACCCCAAAACCTAAAATACAATAAAAATTTTTTTTTAAAAAAAAAGGTGTCTAACCTAACTTTGGAGGATTAAAAAATTTTCAAGACACCGAAGGTGATATTATTATAAAAAGGCACTCTGAACATGAAATTTCATTGTCACACCTTATTGTGATGTGTAACCTCAGATGTTTTCTGCTTTAAAATGTCACTTATCTCAGTTGACTGTTCGTAGTCAGTTATAGATCTAACTTCTTGTTCTACTCTTTCCCGCCTTCCGGCTACTGCATTTGACTAGTCTGGAAGAGAAAAGTCACTGTCTTGATTTTAGCTTTCAAGCAGTTATTTTACTGATGGCACTGAGCAGGGCCAAACTAGTTCATCTCTAGTCCCTTGGGACCCTTCCATCAGTAACAAAATTATGAAACCAGCAAAAGAGCTGAAACTACTGCCTTCCCATTTTCTTCACCAGTGCTCCCAGCCCTAAACTCATTGCTTAAGAGGTCAAGGACAAATAAGTATTTTCATGTATGTTGAACAGTATAGTAGTAAGTGGTTGGATCTGAGGAGAACTCATACCAACTAGAAGCCCATTAAATTCCACCCACACTTTTCCTGGTGCTCATCTTGGTCACCACCTGAAATGGAAACTCTGATGGTTTCAATCATGGTCCACTTAGTAAAATGATAACAACACTTGTTATCTTAACATAATAGTATAAGGAATTAATTAAACAAGTGTTAGAGAACTGGAAAAGTAAAAAGAGCCAGGAGATAACATGGAAGCAGCCACCACATATACACACACAAAAGGTTAACAGCAGTTATCTTCTAGCAGTAAGATTACGGCTAATTTTTCTACAAGGCATATATATTTATTTACACATATACTTTTTTTTTAATGTAAAGCTTAAGTGAACACATACCTCATCCCACCTCCATTGAAACAAATACCACCACTCACATTAGAGTCTAAAAGTAATGCTTCTTACTTTTAAGTCAGTTACTGCATTCGATAGTAGGAATAGAATTCTCTAGAAAATGGTTATGTAACCATATGGTGTATGAGATTTAACCATTGGAGTTGCAAGTTCAAGAAGAGACTGCCAGTGATTCTAATGCTGGCGCCATTAATATACCTTTCTACCTAAACAGCCCCAGAAAAATCACTTTCCAGGGACCAAGACGTGTATGGAAGGTTTCACATCTTAAGGTGTGTATGGAAGGTTTCACATCTTAGCTGCAGTACCTTGTATCAAACACCAATACTTTTGTTTGCCCCTACCACCACCCTTCTGTGACTTTTTTTTTTTTTTTTTTTTGAGAAAATGCGGTATCTATCCACATGGTCACTGACCAGAGCAGCCATTATATAATGTGACTGCATTACCTGAGACAAGTTGATTGGTGAAGGGGTGGGCACCTGACCCAAGCTGAACCTTCCCTGGAACTGAAATCAGGAGATCAGGTCTCTTTGGGGGATCAATAACATGTAAAACTTGGGAGCTACAGGTGGCCATGGAGCCAATACACATCGAGGGGCAGAGCTGGAGGTGTTTGAATTCTGCCTAAGGTCTGCTGCATTCTTTCTTCAGGTTCTGTGAAATATGGCAGTTTTCCTCTAACAACCCCACCTTGGGGTTGCATAGCTCTGGCAGAGATGCTGACTTTGTAATAAAAACAATTCTAATACTATGTGGGTAACCCCCCATATAGGCACTGAGGAAGGAGAGCTAAGCAGAATCCTGGCACAATTAGTGCCTGAAGAGTATCTCAGTTTATAGTGTTGCTACTCAGTTATTTCCCTTTATATAATCTGCTACATATAATCATATATTAGTTCATAGAATGAGTGCCTGAAGAATATCTTACCACTCAGTTATTTCCATATATATATATAAACTATATCTTAGTTCATAATCGGAGTAATGCCTAGAGTAGACACGGTACAGAGCATGAATTAAGGAATAAGCAGCTTATAGTTGGAGGAATGTCTACAGCAGACACGGTGCAGAGCATGATTTAAGGGAAAAACAGTTATACCAGGACAAGAATCCATGGCCTGGGCAGCAGTGTTCAGTATCATAAAGATACCTGCTGTATGGCAGGCTTGGGGCAAGAGCCACT